>JAVQKG010190630.1:0-10297 GCA_036025885.1 Hypseleotris bucephala
TGTCCTCAAAATCAAGACTAAGACTATCTCAAAAACAAAGTGGACTAAAGTTTAAGGAATTCATAACCAACATTTGACTGTTAAAAACAAATTAATATATTCAAACAAACACAAAATCCAGGCACTCAAAAAAAGTTACCAAACACGGGGAGATATTTTTTTAAAAGGCCTTAATTGTAATGGCCACTTAAATTAATAAATATTTTCTATTTTGCAATAAGTTTTACCTTAGGTCCAGGACGGTGCAGCTGCTCTCGTATTCAAATCCGTCACACTCGGAGTAGACCTTAGCCGCGGTCTCGATGCTGTCGCACTCCACCACTGCGTAATAATACTTCAGACGCTTGAACTGGTAATCACGCATCTTCTCCCTGTACACCCTGCAGACAAAACCCAGGGATAAGACCAACTAACACCAACTCTGCAGGCAAAACCCAGGGATAAATATACTGTACGCCCTGCAAAATGTTTCCAAAATGTTGGACCAACTAACCTCACCGTACAAGGACTGGCATAAAAATGTGAGTTTATGTAGTGGTGTCTCAATTTAACCTGATTTTTATTGCTTTTCAAATTAGAAATCAACTTATCTATGATTGTGAAATTGCTGGGGGATGGATTGAACACTGAATACAACCATTTTTGACAACTCTCAAAAGTCATTGGACAGTTCAACATTAACACAAACAAATGTACTTCAGCAACTTATACTATGTTAGCTCTATGTAAGACCAACTATGTCCAAAAGTCTATACAGATATAAATATCGTACTTCTCCTCCTCTGTGTCCTCCTCCGAGTCGTCAGGTAAAGCTTTCAGTTCGACCGGGCCCTGGCTCTGCTCCTGCTGCACACGCTCACGACCAAAATCTGACAGAAAAATCTAAAACACAAAAGAATTAAGACTATTTTTAAAACTGAAATTAACATTTATACATGGTCATTACAGTGTTGGTTAAAAATAGGTATAACACAGTGATAAACACCGACCTTGACTGACAGCACAGCGCCCCCTTTAGGAGCGAAGGAGTGGAACAGGGCCAGCAGGTCTTTGGCTTTAATCCGGTCCCAGTCCATGTTACAGACGGCCATACGACGAGACACCTGGAACACAAGGAGAGGTCAGGAGATGTGGACTAGAGAGGAGTTCTAATTCATACTTTTCTTTAAGCACTGGAATGGTCCCTTCACGTATGCGCAGTTCGAGTAACTATACCAACAGAGTCACCTGTTACCCACCAGAGGTAATATCTTCCAGTGTCATTTCAGGCTCTGTTCCTTCAGAAATAGGATTCTGAGTGACAGATTCTCTGGCGATCATCCAGGATTCGTAGAACCGTAGTTACATACGTAATGTTAATTTCATTCACCCCTGTACACAGAAGAGTTTATTCAGCCCGTACCTCCTCAGTCCTGGGAGCGTCTTTACACAGCTCGCCCCAGTCATGTTCAATCTCCTCCTCCTCTCTTTTCAAAATGGCCTCCACCTCATCTTCATCATCGTCTTCATCTGAACTGGTCTCTACGTTTCCTTTTCCTCGAGCCAAGTCCGGACCACTGTCAGAGTCACAGTCCTGGTCTGAGTCCTCTTCAGAGTCCTGGTCCTGGTCTGAATCCTGGTCCTCTGAGTCTTCCTCTTCCTCCTCACTGCCTTCAGACAGACCCTCATCTTCATCATCTTTGTCTGGAGGAGAAATCCACAAAATAAACTTTAGTGGCTAGGGGTACAATAGGGATAGGAAAATAAACAATAATATAATTTTGTGCAATAAAAAAAATGTGTTTATCGCATTGCACCTCGATGGGCTTTGGTCCTAATTGTGTGAGTATAAGTTAAAGTAATGATCTTGGCCCACAGGAAACACAAAGCAATAACAAATATTAATTTTGGCCTACAATAAAATGTATCTTTGTAATTCCAACTTTTTAAGGACTTTTTCAAAGCTAGTACACAAAGTTTATTCATTAATTAATTAAAATTACTATGGCCAAGATGATTGTAACAAAAAAATCTATATCATGCCTAGGATTCACATCGGTATTGACCTATGGCTCATCTTTTTTCCCCGAAGTTCCATGACCATCATTCTAGTTGATGGTGTGCTTAGAGTAAGTATATGGTTAAGGTTAGGGCTATGGCTTAAGTTTGATCATTAAAAAGATGGTCCTGGAACATCAGCATCATGGGGAAATCAGATTGACCTATACAGATGACTGATGGTAACCTGTTATGCAAAAGCATTTCAATTATGAAATCTTGGTTTCATAAGAAGCTAGAAGTACTAATTAGCCTATGTGATGTTTAGACACGAATAATATATCTCTAAAGCAGTAATATGCCCGACCAGCACCACCCCTCTCTGACCTCCTGAAGACAGTCCTGGTTTAGACTTGTCTCGTTTCACAGTCTTGTTTCTGTCACTGCTCTTCCTCTGCACCTCCTCCTCCTCCTCCTCCTCGTCTGAGAGCTGGTAGAACCTCCTCAGGTCCTCCTTGGTGGTATGGCTGACCGGTCGTCCTCTCTTGTCCACTGTAGATGTGCTTTTAAATCTCTGGTCAGTGAACATGGACTGGAAGCGTTTGTCGATCTTGACTTTGTGCTGCTTTTCGGGGATCTCCCAAAAGCGGGGGTCCCTCTGCACTCTGGAGAAACGATCGTCGCCATCTTTCTTCTGCTTCTGCTGTTTCTGAGGCTGAGGCATCTTGGACACCTGTAAAATGACAAGGATTTCATACAATCTACTGATTTAAAAAATGGAATGGCAGTATATTAGAGCAGAGAAGCAATAAGAAGTACACTACAACCCCAGAACTTACCACTCTTTTGGTTTAATCACAGTACAAGCACATCTGAGTTCTGGGTTAGATCTTTAGCCTTCCATGTTTCTTTACCAAGTGTTGATGGGGTAGCAGAGTTTAATTTCAGGAGAAACATCCCCAAGATATGTAATTCTGTCATGGGTTTACAGCTGTCAACCGATCCATGCTAACCAGACTGTACTCAGTCATATTCAAACAATATTACTCAGTTAGAGATAGATGTAGTGTGCAGTAGAAATACTCCTTAATTATTCAAAACGTTACTCAAGTAAATTGTAAGTAATTAGTGGCCACTTCCTATTGTTAAATGCCAGGGGTGTTAGGACTATTCTTACTTATAATATACTCCGATCCACCAGTTTGTCTTGGTTTGATCCAGGTTTACTACTGTTATAGTACGGATAATTTACTCCCATATTTCTTACGCTCCAAAATTAGCTCGATATCACAAAACGGGACACTTAAACGTAACTTGTTTGATTCACGTAGATCCCCCGCGGGTGCGTTAGTAAAATAAATAATAATAAACCTAAAAACCCACCTTAAAAGCCCTAAAAACAGCCAAAAAGTCTTGTATTTACCTTTATCTGCTGCTTCTCCTGCTACACGTGTTTCCCACAATGCCCCAGTGCAGTCATCTGGTACGGAGAGCGCACAGGGACAAACTACAGACAACATGGCGGAGATTGCATCGTAGAGGACTTGATCAGAACTAAACCAGGACTAAACCAGGATTATGGGCCTCAGACCGGTTCCGAGGCTCCTGCAGAGGGTCTGGAGCTGTACCCGGAGAACAGGTTAGTCAGGGCGGGTAGATGTACCACTGATACTAGTCCTGGTTCAGTTCAGTGGTAATTCATTTATCAAATCAAGTTTAATATTTATTTACTAGGTTTTACAACATCTTTGGACTTCATATATATATATTTCTGTACATGCAGTTAAGGTTTAATTTGGACATATTTATTTATTTATTTATTTAATTATTTATTTATTATTCAAAATTCTAATTTATTAGTTTTACAGCTGCTAGTAAGTGTTTTTTTTTATTTAGTCTTTGTTTAGTCCCTTTTTTTGTTCCTGCCTGGTTTAGTTATATTTTTGGCTTACATCTTCCACCAGTCCAATCATTGTTTAGTCCTGGTTTAGTTTTGTTTAGCACCTGTGTATTCCTGATTTAACCCAGTTTTGATAGAGCTGACACTACTATAGGTCTGAGGTGGGGTTTTAGTCTCAGGGCTTACATTACTATGGCCGTGAGGGGGGGTTAATCTTAGGGCTGACACACACTGACAGACAACCAGTCACTCATTCGTTCACTAGTATGGGACATTTAGATTCTCCAGTTCCAGTTTGGATTATATTTTTCTAAGCCTAATTTTCTCCTCACAGGCTCCTGTCCCCTCCTCATTCCCAGGTCCAGAGCCATGTCCCGAGCCATGTCCCAGATTTCAGGTGGGCGTCCCGGGATGAGTGTGTTTGACCGACAGATGAAGAAGAGACAGAGGGACTGGTCAGCTGCTCTTAGTGAGGCGCCTCAATATGAGTACATCAGAGAAGAGGTCAGGAATAAATAAAATGAAATAAAATATGAGACTAAAAGAAAACAATGTAAGGGGTATTAATTTAAGGACAGTAATAAAGGCTTACACTTACATAGCACATTTTAAGATACCCAAAGCTGTTTACAATTAATCCCATTATTCATTCACTCCACATTCACATAATAATGAATGATGATGATGTTGTTTCTACAGGTGGGAAGTCGAGTTGCAGATCGGGTCTACGACGTTGCACGGTCAGTAAAATTGGGGTTTAGTCCTGGTTTAGACTTGGTTTAGTCCTGGTTTAGTTCTGGTTTAGACCTGGATCAATCTTATGGAGCAGGATTGCCCAAACTTTTCAGAATAATTGCAAGATATCCTTCAACTCCCTGTCCCCCAGTTATACAGTATTAAACATTTAAATTGCTTGCTTTTATTTGAATAGCCTCTTTCAAAACAGACTGCAGGAGTTATGACTAACACCCTTTTAATAGAAAAATCAGTAAATCATCTCACAACCCTTAGTTTGGGTTTTGCGGCCCCCAGGGGGCCATAACCCTATTTTGGAAACCCCTGTTTTAGAAGTCTGGTCTCTGTCTTTAGGTCGTTCCCTGTTGCTCTGGATGTGAGCTGTGGGCGCAGCTTCATCGCTGAACATCTGTCTACAGTGAGTCTGAGATTACTTTAACCTGGTTTAGTTAAGTCTGAGTTAATTTAAGCTAGTTTAGTTTATTTGGTTTTATTAAATGATTCAGTCTGAATGGAGTGAACTAAAGCTTGTGTTCCCAGGACGTAGTGGAGCGGCTCTATCTGTCAGACATCTCTCACAACTGTCTGGTGAGTCTATACCAGGATTAAAGTAGACCTAAACCAGGATTAAACCAGGACTAAACCTTGTCTAAACCAGGTCTAAACCCTGTATGTGTGTCAGATGCGTCTGAGAGACAGTGATGTTCCGTCTCAGGGCGTTGTGGCCGATGAAGAGTTCCTCCCGTTTAAAGACGACACATTCGACCTGGTCCTGAGCAGCATGAGGTAAACACATACATTTATACATACAAGGTTTAGAAGAAAAGTAATAATAATTTAACTTTTTAATATGTTGTGTCTTTTAGTCTTCATTGGGTGAACGACTTACCGGGAGCTCTCAGAGAGGTGACTACAGCAAACTACATCACTAACATTCAAGTCTGAATCTCTGAGGAAAATCAACTATAGTTAGACTTTATTATTAGGCCCAAGCCCGCACCAGAGACAAGCTGTACTTGAAAGGGTGAAGTACAAGCTAAAAATACATATTTGCTTTTCAAAGTTTACACCATGTCAGCATCTCCTATGGCACTGCTAAAAAGATACAAAGAGAAAACCAAACAGTATATCCAATGAGACTAACACTGGGCCCAAGTGGAGCCTGGATCTCATTGTGCCTCAATAGTAAATCTATGAGTTATAGGCCACTTGGTCAGGGTCAGTTGGACTTATCACATTTCCTACAGTTTTGATGTGACAGTGACCAAAATGTACTTTTATAGTCCAGTGGTTATAAATTATAATATTATATTGGGGAGTTTTTTAAAGGCAGCATGTTTTGCTTGGTTTCTGTTCTTTTTAACCTAACCAATCACAGAACAGAGGAGCACTTTATGACCCATCCCATTTCAAACTTGTGACTGGTCAGAGTGGATTGTTTGTGGATGTTTTTAAGACCATATTGTTGTATTTTCCTCAGATTTGGCGTGTGTTGAAGCCTGATGGAGCGTTCATAGCAGCAATGGCAGGAGGCGACTCTCTCTTTGAGCTGCGGTGTTCTCTGCAGCTCGCGGAGACCGAGAGGGAGGGGGGATTCTCTCCTCACATCTCCCCCTTCACCGCTGTCACCGACCTGGGCAACCTGCTGGGCCAGGCCGGCTTCAGTCTGCTCACTGTGGTAATGGACCAGGACTAGACTGGGAGTGACTGGATTATACTAGGACTAAACCAGGACTGAATTGGGATTATACTAGGACTAAACCAAGACTCACTAAACCAAAATGGACTAAACCAGGCCTAAACCAGGACTGAACCAGGTCTGGAAAGGGACTAAACCAGGACTAAACCGGGAAGGAACCAGAACAGGACTGGGATTATACTAGGACTTAATCAGGACAAAACCAGGTCTAAACCAAGACTAAACCAGGACTGACCCAGGACTATATCAACATTGTCTCAATATGTCTGATACTGTATATATTTGTGTCATTTGTAATGTCATTCTCTGTGTTTAGGACACTGATGAACTACAAGTGCATTACCCCGGGATAATGGAGCTAATGAGGGACTTACAAGGTACAGCATCAAAACAGAATCAAAGGACAGATTTGAGCAACTAATAACAAAAAAAAACATCAATGGGGAAAAGGGAAACCTTCGGGAAAACCAAATGATAGAGGAATCCACTCCCAGGACGGACAGGCTATAGATGTGTCCAGGACTGATGGTCTTTATGCTGAGTTTATGTGTGTTTGGTGGGCTTGGAACAGGACCATATATGGGGCAAGCTAAGGTTATCACTCTAACACAAAAACTAAGAGTAAAATGGTGGTATATTGCCACATACTGTATACTATATATACTGTATTTATTTTATAATTTAGACTTATTGTGTGTGTTCAGGAATGGGGGAGAGTAATTGTGCCTGGAACAGACGCTCACTGCTTCACCGAGACACCATTCTATCAGCAGCCGCTATTTATAAAGGTAAAACTAGACCTAGACCTGGTTTAGTCTCAGTTCGGTCCTGGTCTAGTTCTGGTTTAGACTGTTTCTATTTCAGAGATGTACGGTAACACGGATGGATCAGTTCCTGCCACATTCGACATCCTCTACATGATCGGATGGAAACCTCACCAATCACAGGTCTGGACTTAACCAGGACTAAAACAGTTCTAGACCCAGTTCATAAAGTTATAAACATGTCGTATTTTCTCCTCAGGCCAAACCAGCCAAACGTGGATCTGCAACCGTGTCGTTCGGAGACTTATCCAAGATCAGCCGGCCCTCAGAGTCCAGCTAGGTTAACATTTTCACATTTGAGAATTGACTGTTTATTCTTAATGTTTCATCACAGCACAGACCAGTGCTGAAGCCTCGAGGTCAGCAGTTCTTTGCTGCCTCATTCACTCAAACCTTTGTCAAATCCGTGTCCAATAAACTGTTTTATGAACACTGCATTTTTTATCACTTTTTTATACAGTTACTGCTTTTATTCTAGACTTTGCTTAATCAGGATTAAACCAGGTCTAAACCAGGTGTAATCCCTGTATGTGTGTCTGATGCATCTCAGAGACATTGAGGTCCCGTCTCAGGGCGTTGTGGCTGATAAAGAGTTCCTCCTTCAGCCTGCTCACTGTGGTACTGAACCGGGACTAGCCAGGGATTAAACCGGGACTGAACTGGGATTACACTAGGACTGAACCAAGACTAAACCAGCACAAAACCATGCATATAACCAAGACTAAACCAGGACCGACCCAGAACTATATCAACATTATTTCAATTTGTCTGATATATATATTTGTGTAATTTCTAATGATATTCACTTTAAGGACACTAATGAGCTGCAGGTCCATTACCCTGGGATGATGGAGCTAATGGGGGACTTACAAGGTACAGCAATTCGATTTAATTTTATTTATATAGCCCTAAATCACAACAAAATAAGCTCTGATGGATTTACAGAAGAGATTTGAGCAATAACAGACAATAAAAACACAAACTAGAGAGTGCATCCCAACGCCAGGACAGCTAATTTCCCCTATGCAATGTTTTGACACTAAGCGCTACTTTAATCAAAAAGCAATTAACAGGCCCCGCCCACAAACCATGACAAATATGGAAAGGGTCTATTTGACGTGTTTGATTTGTCTGGATGTTTTTGAGGGATGACTTTGCCAAGTTTGGTAAATTCCCCTAAAACAACATATTGGATTCGGTCCATAGGTGGCGCTATTGAGGTAACAGGCATAATATTAGTCGAATGCGTTTGTGGGGTAATGTGGTGTTTCAGGTTTGATCCGAATCGGGCAAAGTCTGTGCAAGTTAGAGGCTGTCAAATATACCTGACTTCCCAAATTCCACAGTGTCGTTCGGAGACTTATCCAAGATCAGCCGGCCATCAGAGCCCAGCTAGGTTCATATTGTCACATTTAAGAATTGACCGTTTATTATTATTTCTGTCACATTCACTTTAACCTTTGTCAAATCTGTTTAAAATGAATACTGCATTTTTTATCACTTTTTTACACACTGTTATAGCTTTTATTCTAGACTTTGCACAATATAAAATGTGTTGACATGTGAGTTTAAACTTGTCCCAAAACAATCATTTACTATATTGTTTTTGAAACGCTGTGGTGTTTCAGGTTTGAAACAGCAATCGTGCAACTTCCCAATTTCAATCCAATATGGCTGACTTATGTCCACAGCATGTTTATAAAATGATCTTCAACAAAATATACCAGATATCTTAGCAACTGCTTGGTGAGACTATACCAGGATTAAAGAACTAAACCAGGTCTAAACAAGGACTTAACCATGATTAAACCAGGTCTAAACCAGGTGTAATCCCTGTATGTGTGTCTGATGCATCTCAGAGACAGTGAGGTGCCGTCTCAGGGCGTTGTGGCCGATGAAGAGTTCCTCCCATTTAAGACGACACACAATAAAACAATCAACCCTGTGGTTTCTTTTGTCATGTAGAGGACGTGCTACAGTCTCAGAAGTGCTGTTTGAGTAAGAGTATGCATATGAAAGTCCAGGAGGAGTTTCTGACAACAGTCCAATAAGATGCATAGGCCTACGTGAGCGTGCTGCCTCTAATGTATGTCACCCTGTTTGTGTTGACAGACGAGATGGCATAATGTAACACTGCACAACTGCAATGTTCACCTTTGAGACAGCATAAATCCCTCATTAGTGTTGTAGAGATCGAGATCAGCATTTCTTCACAGCCACATTAACATTTCACCCTGATTTACCATTAATACTTTGGTAATTATTTATTTTTGATTATAGACTATAGTTATCGCTTTTATTCTCTGGACTCTGTACATTGTAAAGGTTATCCAAATCAAACTAGACCCACACTGTCGTACACAACAGCAAAGTGTATGTCAGCCTCAAATGCTATAACACCAACAATCTTCTTGATCGGAGATTGCGTGCGAGGAATTACTAGACCCCACCCCAAACCATGAGAAATATGGGAAGGGTATATTTTACTGATTTGATTTGTCTGGATGTTAATAATAATGGGTTACATTTAGTATTGTGCTTTACATTACCGCCCCAAGGTGTTTTCAAAGCGCTTAAAATTATTCATGCACTCCACTGGTGATGGTAAGCTACTTGTGTGGCCACACCTGGGACACACTGACAGAGGCGTGACTGCCAGTCTGCGCCTACAGCCCCTCCGACCACCATCTTACACCAATCACATTCAACCATCAACCACATTCATTAATCGGCAATGCGGGTTAAGTGTCTTGCCCAGGGACACAACGACAATATGCGCTTGGGCAGGGATTTGAACCAGCAACCCTACGGCTGCAGGGCGGATGCTTACCCTCTGCCGCCCTGGATGTTTGTAAAGGTTGTGACAAAGCAGTATATTGGTTACTTTGTCCCTTCTGTTATTTGTTCCCTTTTCTGTGTATTATTTGGGCTTTTCAACATAATTTGACAATATACAACTCTACAGCTTGAAATGTGTTCTATCTTTTATTTTGGTTAATATAGGTTACAGTTTAATTTCAATTACCACACATTTACACATTTTAGTTTGTAATATGTTTATTTGTTTAAATCATTCATTTAGTATATTATTTCATTCACAATCAACCACACTTACCTGCACCACCACACATGGTTCAAACAAAGAGAGGGTGTGGCTGTTTG
>JAVQKG010190647.1:0-16225 GCA_036025885.1 Hypseleotris bucephala
CCTTTTTTACAGTATTGAGATAATCCGACTTATTTAATTGATTAACTTGATTAATATATTACCTTGGTCTACAGCAAAATAACATTGAATTGAGCATTTGATATGTGTCTCATTTGACCTTCCTTTTTAGGTCCTTGATAAACATTCTTTGACCTCTCAGATATAAAAATAACTCAAGTCTCAGCTTACACCCATCACATGACCCTGAATCTAAACCAGGATGGACTGTGCATAACCTGG
Source organism: Hypseleotris bucephala (assembly GCA_036025885.1). Taxonomy (NCBI): domain Eukaryota; kingdom Metazoa; phylum Chordata; class Actinopteri; order Gobiiformes; family Eleotridae; genus Hypseleotris; species Hypseleotris bucephala. The sequence continues at coordinate 241 of JAVQKG010190647.1, forward strand.
ACACTGACCAATGCTCTTTTACTGACCAGGCTTCAGTTTATAGTGATTTAAAGTGAGGTTTGGGCAATAAGAAAGACAAAATGTTGAGATAAGAACATTGCAATATGACATGACCCAACTCCTCAGTCATGTGACATCAGAGGCTGTTAAAGGAATGAATAACTGTGGAACAACAAGCTAAACCATTAGGGCATAGGAGAAGAAGAAGGGTTTCAATCATTGTCAACAAAGGACCTGAAATCCAGTGACTGGTGAGGTGGATAGCCAGAGAGTATTTTCAAAATGGTGGAAAGAGAAATGTGATATTGCTGCATTGTAACATCACAGAGGCCAAGGCTAATATAAAACAACATACAGGGCCAGAAATAGCCTGCAGTAGAAAGATTGTTTACATACAAAAAGTAAGTAGGAAAGACAAGACTCATATGTAGTTTATGGGGTAAAAGCACTGTTGAATTTTCAGCAACTATGGGTTTTAAGTGCAGCCTGCACAATGGACCCTAATTGTGCTTTTCCATTAGCTCCACTTGACGCTACTCTTCTGAGATATACACGCTTTAAAAACCAGTACCAGAATCAGATACTTTTTTAGTACCTGGTACTAAGCTTTGGTTCCAAGTAAGCTGAGCCGATACTAAAATGTTACGCTGGATATGCAGCTTGATACATATCTTCTTCAATGCGTCATCTGCGTTGGTTCTGCCGAAGTTAGGTCTTTCTCTAGAGAGCTTATACCAGTGGTGCAGTACGTGTTGGCCTGAGTGAGGACTGCTCAACAGCCCAAACACAAAGCTGAATAACACACACAATACAACACAGACTGTTTTGTGTCATCTTTCACACAAACTGTAGTTAAAAAAATTCTAATGTTTGTTGTTGATATTGACTGGCATCGAGCACCCCCTACAGTTTAGTTAACATACAGGTGAAGTTCAAAACGGATGTATGAATGCTCTGATGATAAAAACATTTCTAACACACAGATACTGTGTTTGAGTATACACTGGCAGTATAAATAAGCCTTAAGAAAAATGCAATACAGAATTGATGTATTATTTAAAAATGCAAGTGCGTAGTAGAAGAAACCTTGACAACAGCTTTGCCTCTTAAATGACTATATGTGGACTCGTTAATGACCCCTTTGTGATATTTCCGTTCTTGCATATCTAGTGTTTTTATTTCTTTACATGAGACTAAGCTCCCATGCATCATTCTATCAAAAAGGTTAGTCCTTTGCTCCAGCGGCAGTTCCTAGGTCAACACTGCAGTTTGTCCAAGTATTATTAGGCTATTACTGATTGATTTGACGTCAGAAACATGTTTGTTCAATAAATATTGTTTTGCCCATTGTCACATAGAGGAGATGGACATGCCCTTGACTTGGCCTCCTGGATGTGGACAAAGTAATGTAAACAATTCTACAAGAACTTGATACTGCACCTAATACGATTTTCTGTTACTATTGTTCAATCCTGCCAGCCAACTTTTTTGATACAATGCCGAGTATGTTTTATTGCACTAAATTGTGATGTTTCTAGATGATAGAAATAACTTTGACTTTAAAACAATAGCACATCTTTCAGTTCCATTTTTCCCCAATAGAAGTGTGTTTGTTGATTAAATATAGTCAGTCCCATTGTCGTGTTTGTGTGATGGACGTGCCCTGTGGTTGGCCTCCTGTTTGTGGACATCTGATGCACTCTGCCTGTTCCTGCTCCACATACACTCACAGGGCGCTGAAAGAACAGGCCACTACAGCGTGTTTATCTCGAGCTAACACAACAAGAGGAGGACACCAGGTCAAAGGGCGTCCAGAGGTAAGGGACAAGAGTTCTGAAAAACGCATTTGTCTTCATTCAATGAGACCTTACAGCGACATCGGCAACAGTTTCGTAAGATTTCCATGAAAAGCGTATGTATGCGGCGTAAAAAAGTTGCTTTTGAATTTGCTGGTCCCTGGTTTTTCTCAGTGTCCGACAGACATAAATGTGTGCCGTGATAACCTTCTGGCCCCTGCACTCCAGTTGCACCTCTGACTTCTCGGATATGGGGCCAATGATGAATGAATGAGAATGATGAGCTTGTATATATACTCACAGTTATTAAGATAAATTTTACTATACACTCATCAGCCACTTAAGTAGAATTCTTTTCTATTTCTTATACTCAAAGCTAATTAAAGAAGCAGATTACGTGCTGACGCTGTGTCTCACCTCAAGTGTGGTGTTGCACAGTTTTCCCTGATGCTGTATCTCCTCCATAAAAAGTGTTTTGCCCAAGGACACAATGACAGTATGCACAGTTTTTAACAGGATTTAGACTATTCTAAGCCATGCTTGCCCATATAAGTAGGTCCCTAATCAAGTGGTTGCTAACCATATGTTTAGGAGTCTCATGAAGTTAAGAAATCTTTTGAGGAATGCATTTTGCCTTGAACACTATCAACCTATAATCATAGTCTATCATAGACAGTTGAATCTACAGTATATGCCATGCAATATATTTCAAATTTCTGACTAAAAGTCTATTGTTGCCATTATCATATATAATCCTTGTAGGCTTGTGGTGAATTTAATACTTGAGTTTGACTTCAGTTTTTTAGTTGAGGTCTGCATGTGATGTAAAGTAATCTGTCACAATTACTATTTGACTGTAGTCCCTACCCTGGCCTCTACAACAGGCTGCAACATCAGGTCAGAGTTTGTGGGATATCACTTTTACCAGTAGTTGTGGAGTGGATATGGCCTCCATAGACAAAAGACTACCTACTGCATATCACAGAACATCGTCAGATTTCTTATTTTAGAATACATACAGACGACACATTTATAATATGTGAATGTATCCGAGATTAATCACATGACCACATTGAACACTGACTTTCAGATCGATGTTCTAAGTTCCCGAAGACCATGAATGCATCACATAGACAATCTCAGATACAGTGACATGGTCGTTCTCAGGTCATGTGAGTTATGATGGATGACACATGTATGGTTCTAATCATACTCTTGATTCCTCCAGTCACACGTGTGGTACAGTGGTGATGTCATACAGTAGATCAGTGCAGAGAGAGGGGCCTCTGAGTCAGGCCCCTGCTGACAGGAGAGAGAGAGGAGGACAGGTGAACTCTGAATGACCCCACACACACAAACATACACATGCGTACACAAACACACACGCACACACAGTAACGTACACACAAATACACACTGTCGACAAACAGGTGTAGTAAGAACCAAGAATTACAAATGGGTGTCCTGGAAAGCGAAGAAAAGATTTGCTCATTTGCAAAGTCCAATTTTACATTAGGGTGGCAGTGGTACGGAAAGTTGAGCCCAAATACAGTAGCTGGCAGTTCAAATCCTCTTTGCTCTTTCCTATAAGACAGTGTTATAGTGGTGATGTGTTGGTTGATAGAAGAGGCCATAGCATCTTGTGAATGCTATGTCTCTGTCAGTGCCCAGGGCAGCGGTGGCTACAGCAGCTTACCACCAGTGTGTGACTTTGGAGTGAATGAAATAATCAATCAAAATACTTCGAGTGAGATGAGCCCAGTTTCCTAAAATAAAATCTTAAAAGCTAAATACTGACATACGGTATTAATTAAATATACAAGTACATTTTGTATGTATTTAAAAAAAAATATATATATTATTTTTATATTCTTTAATAAGCTATTTTTTTCTTTCTTTTTTACACCCTCCGGACTCTGCTGATCTGTGTTATGAGTTATGATGGTGTGAACTCTGAGGTTAAAGAGATGAGGTCATGTTGAAGGCATCTGTCTCATTTATCATTTATGTGGAGAGAGGATTCTGCACATGAATCTTCTCTCTACACACACAGCTCTCTCTACAGTATTACGTGTTATTTCACATTTTTGATAACATTCTTTATGGCATGCTCTGTTATGGTCAGTGTCTACTCTTAGAAGACTGTTGTGTGTACACAAATAGAGAAACTGAAATGGTTATAAATCACATAATTCATTCACACTGTCACAGTGCAGACTAGACTTTCTTTACACAGGTAGGAGGAAGTCAAATGCAATTCAACACTCTGCAGACTGGAGGTCTGGCATCCCCCTTTTCTTTTTGTATTGGTGTAAAGTGGGTCTGGAACCTTTCCAGTTTTTGTTGCTCCCCTGTTAGTAACATCTCTTCTTCATCATTCTAATGATATCATTATTTGGGCTACTTTTTTATTCAAAGCCATTTAAAAATGTAGGTGAGTAAAAGTATAATTATTTGCTCCAAAATGTAGTGGGGTACGTACTCATTCCAAAATGTACAAACTTTAAAAGCACAGAATAAATACATTTAAAATTGTATTCTCTTGTAAGTGTTTTTTCTTTGTTACATTCCACCACTGACACAACAGTAGTTCAACCAAGACAGTTAGTCCCGTGATGATGACGCTGAAGAGTGCTTAGATGTTTGTATATCCCACAGGGCCTGCAGTGTTGGGGGTCAGAGCCACCCGGAAGGCCCTCTCACATTCCTGCTGTAGGCTCCGGTGTGCAGGGAGGGTCAGGCGGGGGTCACCCAGGGGCCGAGCGACCGGGGCCCATTCACATTAAGGGGCCTCTCTGCAGTTTCTGAGTGAGGGGCTTTGATCCGTGGAAAAAAAACAAACTCCTGTTCTTCTGATGGGACATGCACATGCTAGCTCACAATGACAGGACAGCCTTCGTCAACTAATTTAGTCAAAAAAAATAGGACATAGGACACACGAAACAGAAATATATATATTCTGGTGATTGAGCGATTACTCTCACCTTCCAGCAAGGAGGTTGTGGGTTCAATTTTCAGACCAGCTGACTATAATGTCTCTGGGTGGAGTCTGCATGTCCTCCCTGTGTACAGTAGTTTCTCTCCAGGTACTACGGCTTCCTCCCACCGCACAAATTCTCCCTAGTGAATGATTGTGAGAGTGAATGGTTGTCTGTCTGTATGTCTCAGTGTCAGCCCTGCAACTAACTGACCACTGTTGAGGATGTACCCCGCCTAAGGCCCATGGTTCTCCAGATACTCATGGAGCAAAAAGAAGTAGAAGATAAATGAATAAATGAATTAGACTCAAAACATGACATTTGTGAGACAATTAATACATTTTCTAAAAACCTGGATTTGGCATATGCCGTGTAATAAAAATCATAATTCAACATATTTTTCCATAATAATCTTTATTGAGGTAGATGACACCGACAGTGATTAGCATGTGTAAGGCAGCAGTACTAATAAAACTCAGTCAGTCTGCTCTCAAACCATATTATTAACATCATATCAAAAATACATCTGTCGCTATGGAGACCAGCCAAGTCCTCCCAGCCAACACATCATCACCTTTCAGCTCAAATCAATACTCAATATTAAAAAAACATGCCCAATAATTTAGTCTCTGGGGGCGAGGCTTCCCAAACAGACCCTGAGTCTACTTCTACATTCACATAAACAGCAGAAAAAGACATGAAGAAATATAATATTCAGATATGAAAACAGTGCTAAGATCCAAAGATTTTTACCCTGTAGCATCATAGTGCAAAGGCCAACGCGGACCTTCATCATTCACATTCATTCTTTTGAGACTCCCTGTATCAATAAGGCTTCATATTGTAGTGGGATTGTGGTTTAAGGTGTGGTGTTTTTCATTTCTTTAAGTAGATCTGTGAAATGTTTGTCATGTGGAATGTTTAAAATTCTGGAACAGAGGCAAAAGTGAGTTACAAAAAAGTAGGATTTGTAGTGAGGGATAAAAAAAATTCTGAGCATGCGATGAAAAAACTATTGTGTGTACTGAAATGTTCAGTAAGAACTTGCCCGGTAAACCACAAGAATTTTGTTACCAGCCAAAATGCTAAGTGAATAAAAAATTGCTACATTAAATAAATGTGAGGTACCTTTACTAATGTTTCCCAACCAGGCTTGCAGAGTGGTTGGCATTTCTCAAAACCAGCTTCATTTGCAGTATTTTGGGGCTAATGTAAATTTTTTCTATTAAAAATGTATTGTGGTCTTGCCTCCAGTTGCCTCCAGTTGCCTCCAGTTGCCTCCAGTTGCCTCCAGTTGCCTCCAGTTGCCTCTGTTGCAGAATTTAGAACTTACTGTTTACAAACTTTCTAATGGTTTATTGGAGTGTTTACAATGATTGCAAATCATTAGGTGTGGTGTTTCTCATATTATTTCTTACAGTGTGATGCATCAGTTAAACAGCATATTAGCAGGTTATATCACAGTAATATCAAAATAGACCCTGTTTTTCAGACTTGGCAAAGTGCATCTCAGCATCATCAGTATGCTCTCACCAGTGTTAGGACTAAGGCAGAAGGCAGTCAGTGTGCTCAGAAATATTTATGGAATAATTTAGCAGAGTATAGCACCAGCAGTTTGATGTTATCGAAACATTTCAATTTAAAGGTAATAATTTAATCAGTGATTCTCAAACTAAGTCAAAAAGGTGGCACAAAGGTGGTGAGGGATCCTGATTTATGAAAAAGATCCAGGTCAATAAACAATTAGCATGTCCTCTGCATCTATACTATGGCAAACCTTACCCTGGCCCAGACCCAAAGTTGCTGATGTGATCGATGTGATATTTTGATTTTGTATGATGACTTTTGAAGTATAATTAATTAGCCTATAATAGAGTGCCACCAACCGCTTTTGTACCACAGTTTGAGAAACACTGAAATAATGATATTAGTACCACGATTATTAAAGGGACTGCTGGTTATTGCTCCACTGAAGTACCTGATGTGTCGCGGTGAATTCTGTGAGCTATAGTCTTGAGGCCTGCTGTAGTCCTGCAGTAGAAATATAGTTGGCCAGAGTTCATTCTCATTAGTTCAACAGTAAAACTCTATAAAGTTCATCTCTGTGTTACGTCTCAGAGCTCGGGGACGCGCCTGGAGACGTGCACGAGGATGAATGGTCCGAGTTGGTGTCGTCCTGTTCTTTGCCGCTCCCGGAGGCGGACGAGGAGCGCGCGCCTGACGCACCCTCGCGCTCGCGCTTCTTCTGCTTCATGCGCCTGTTCTGGAACCAGATCTTCACCTGGGTCTCGTTGAGCTCGAGCGTGGCCGCGATCTCCACCCTGCGCGCGCGCGTCAGGTACTTGCTGAAGTGGAACTCCTTCTCGAGCTCCGTTAACTGGCGCGTGCTGAAGTTGGTCCGAATGACGTTCTGTGCGCCCACAAGCCCGTAGTCAGCGGCCTTCACTGAAAAAACATTATATATATGGTCAAATTAGAAGAATAAACTCAACAATAAAACATTACATGTATTTCGAAGAGTGATGAAAAGTGATATTTTGGGCCAAACAGCAGTATAGCTTTAATGAGGCTTTGTCAAATTGAATAAGGTAAAAATGTGTCAAAAAGTGAACATTTTAGCTTTTAGTAGGCTAATTATTTTTTTAAATATCCGACCAAACTTTGGACCTTTTGTAAAGTTGGCATTTGTGTATTTATTTAGGCTATTTATTTATTTATTTATTTATTTATGTATTTAGCCTTTTTATTCATTTATTTATTTATTTATTTATATTTATTTGTTATATTATTGTTGCTTTTATTAGTCTGTCAACAATGGCTTATTTGTTTTACTTTTTATTTTTAAAGGTTGGCAATATCGTAAGGGCTAAATAAAAACAGTATTTAATGATGTTAATCTAAATTAAATGTGGATTGGGTTGTAACAAGTCCAGAACACTATGTGCGTAAAGACACTGATCAAACCGGAGTACCGTGGGGGTCTGTGAGGGGCTGGAGATAACAGCGGGACAGGCCCAGACCAGGACCCGTTATCAGCTCTGGACTCAACCACAGCTGAATCCACACAGCCGCTTTAGTGGCCACACACAAATGCTCAGGTTTCCCATGACCTAACCCCCAAAAACTTTTACATTTTACAGATTTGCCAATTGTATTTATAAACTCTGAAATCTTCCATTGAATTAAATTATCTGGTTTATTTGTGGGGTTAAAATCTCAACAAAATTTCTCTCAGGCAGGCCTAGAGAAGTGACTCATTAAATGTAGAAAATGAAAGAGCCCTGGTGTTGTCACATGATGTATTATTTACGTCCCATACGTCCTCGTTCATAAAAGCGTTTGTATCTTTATTGTGCTGTTTCCTTTTCGCCCGGGCTCGGCTCCAGCAGCGGATGAATACATGAGTGATGAGAGCGGAGCGGGACAGGACAGGGGAATATGCACTATAAAGTCAGCTCCAAGGCGCACGGGCCTGGATAGAATATGGTCTATTAAGAATGTATTTTGATGTGACAATTTAGGCCCTCTTTGTGACAACATGCTTAAAACAATACTAATGCAGAGATTATCTTTCATCCTATAAGGGGCCTGTAGTTCAGTGTGTGAGCTGTTCGCTGGATGACCCGGTGTTTTGACAGAAGATAAATGACCCTCGCCACAGACACTAACTGAGAGAAAGAGACGAACCTGTTTTGGGCGGGTTCCTCTTCACCTTCATCCAGTCAAAGGTCTGTCCCTGCGGGGCCCCTGAGTCCTCCTCCGCCCGCTCCCGGTCCTGGTTCAGGCCCAGTTCTCCGTAGGCCCCGGGCTGCAGCAGGTATCCGGACAGAGGCTGCTGCTGCTGCGGGTACTGTCCTGCCGGGGGCCCGCAATAGGCCCCGGCTAAAGCCCCGTAACTCGGCCCAGCGCTGGGAGCTGAACAGGGGAAAGGCTGCTGGTAATATGAGGGGCCCAGGGGCTCCTCCAGAAAGTACTGCGGGTTTACATAGTCCGAGCTCGCACAAGAGCTGTACCCCCCGGGTCCGCTGTAGAGAAGCCCGCTCTGGGCGCTCTGTGGAGGGGCTGTGTTCTGAGCGTGCGCGTTGTGCTGTGGATGCGCGTGCTGGTATCCGTGGTTTTGGTGAGGCTCGTGCGGCTGGTGTGTGGGCAGTTCCTGGTACAGGCGCGAGTCCCCGGTGTAAGACGCGCCGCTGTTGTCCCCCCGCGTAGAAGACTGAGGCACGGGGCCCGTGTGGAAGGACCCCGGGGCCAGAGAGAAGCCCTGCTCCGTGTGCTGCGGGTGCACGTGCTGCTGATGCATGTGCGGCTGGTGGTACGAGTATTCCACGAATGAGTTCATGTTGGATGTGTCCATGCACGCGCCACTGGAGAAAGGCCTGATGGTCTTTTAATTAATCCAGAATTATGAGCAGAAAAACCCGTAAACTTCCAGAGACATAAATAACCGCTTCAGCAGCGGTGGTCCCAGCGCAGGTCCTGATCCTTCAGGACTTGTGTGTGCGTGGGTATGCGTAACAAGGCCACGGTGTCAATAACTCTCAACCTGTCTCCTCCACTGACAGCGGGAAATAACGCGAGAAGTGAGCCGTGTCAGCGCTGCCTCAGTCCCAGCTCCATCAGGAGGTCCCTGGTCCTCTGTGGTCTCAGTTGGTCCTGGTTTTGGTCAGGTCCTGGTTTCTAAGCTCTTGGCTCTTTTCTTACCTCTGTCTCAGGTCACGTGACTCGGCAGGTCGCCTATAGTGACCAGGAGTTGGACGGTCTGTGTATGGTACAGGGTAGAGGGGGGTTTCCTATAGGGACACCGTTTGTGCGCGTGCATTACTGTCCACGCACGCGCCTCATCCATCAAGAGCCGTGACATTAGCACGACAAAGAGACTTCAATCAAACGGGCCCATCAATCTGATCCGGGCAGCACCGTGTCAGGATCCGGAGAGAGGTCCACAGAGAGCGGCCTGCTGCCCAGCCTCCTGCTGCAGCACAAAGAGCCGCTCTGAGCTCAGCTGTTCTCTCACTCAGGACCATGAAGACAAGATGGACTAATGTACACAAAATGTCATTATTTATGGAAATAAAAACACACGACATAAAGATTTATTCTAAACAGTGACCAAATGTATGCTTTCTGGATCACATAGTCAAATTACAATGGGCCTAATATTGCAATACCCACAAAGATATGCAAATAATCTATTCAGTAACATGTTAAACACTCAAATGAAGAAGGCTAAATAAAAACTAGTAGCCTCCTGCATGGCAGGATCACCAAACAAACACAGACAGAGCTGTACATGACTTTTCTTCATGTCTCAATTTACTTCTAATGGACGAAATCAAAGCCAATACAGTATGTCCTAATATTCAGTGTAAAATATGTTATATAAACAATATTTAATTTGAACAGGCCTCAACATTCTCCAGTGCAGTGAAAAAAAGGCTTCACTAACCCAAAGGAGAGAGATTATGATGTTATTACAATATTAATAACTGTTTATCTGAAACTTATTGTATGCATAAAATACATAGGTAAATAACTATTTTCCCCGTGATGCAAAAGCAAATATTTAATATCATGGAGAAGTTGCCCATGCATCTTCAATTCTTTGAGTTCAAAATAGGCATATAGGTCAGTTAAAACTTAAAAGTGTATAACATTATTTTTGTAAAGTGGAAATTAAAGTGTTTAACTTATAGCCACAAATAAAACAAACACTTTTTTTATTTACACGAACAACATCGAAGAACTTAAAGCAATGGCTGATTTTGTCGTTTTTTATAGTAAGTGATGTGCGTGACTGAAAAATATTAATACTCTTTTCATTTTTCTTGTAGCAATAACTGGGGAAAGCATATTTTTAGGCATGTTTTTTAGGTCCTGTCCACCTCACCAACCAAACACAGCAGATTGGATATATGCAGCAATTCCAACAAGAATGATAATTTATTACATGAAACTAGATAGAAAGGTACATTTTCAATAATATGTTAGTTATTATGCTATTCTGTAGTTCAACTAAATACTTCATCGGCAAAGTTCTATTCTATGATGTACCATTCACTATCATGACCAAGCAAAAGCAATAGCTCAATTTATTCACTAACACAAAACATCCTATTAAATGTTTGAATTCTTGTAAAAACTTTTATGCTACAAATAAAAGAGCTATTTTCCGAGATCCAACCAGAGCAAAACAAATCGACTGGCTGTTATCTGCTCCCTGCCTTTGATCAGAAAACTCCATTTTGGATCGATGTTATTGGGGCCTTCACTGTGACTGTTTGATGGACTCAGTGGTGCATAGATTCCTGATACTGACTGAGTTAGCGTAGCGACAGGCCAGGCTAATTGAATGAACGTGCAGATCTGTTATAGAAATGTGGTTAGGTCCGACATCAGGCCTTCTGCCAGCCCACCGGCCAGAGCAGGAAGTGAACGTCGCCTTGACAACCACACAATCTGAGACATGGGGACAATAGAGTGACTATAGAGACCAGTTTAGTGCATTATATCAAAAGCTAGTTATCTATAAAAACAGCATGCAAAAATGTAGTTCGATAAATGTAATTCAGTTGCCTTAGATATGTGTGGGTTTGTGGCCTCTGATGATGGACAAAATTACATTCAAAGTTATTAGCAGTACTGAAGAATGTTGAAAGGCTAAATTTACTGTATAGTGTGTGCTTCTCCATGTTGGAAACTCGTCAATCCAATAAACCCCACAATACTTGAAAGCAGCACCAGTATCAAGCCTGGATAAACTAAGAAGGTTGTGTCAGTAAATCTACTGTATTTCAAAACCTATGCCAGATCAGTATGTGAATTATGGTATGCTAAGCAGTGGCAGGTAAAATACTGCTACAGGCTAATGCTGCTAATGAATTCCTTGACCAATCTTGTGTTTTCTACTTGTGCAAGTGTTAATTCATCAACCAAACCTATTGTCACTTTGGCTAGATGTGGAGTTAATTGATATAAACAATTATAGTGGTTGCTACTAAGATATTATTTTTTCTTATGTAAGTCTCAAGTCTTTTAAGAACCATTCCCTCTCATTTCTTCTCAGCTGCTTTTCAGTAAAAACCCATCTATTTTAGCAGCTGACCACCAGTGAATGCCCTGACAGGAGACGCACTGCCTGTCCACACTAGGACACTCCATGTGGGCGGGTACAAGAGGAACACTGGGATATACAATACAGTGAGTGGGCAGGAAGTCTTGAGGAACAGACAGAGACAAGATGGAGTGACATTCCCAGCTTTTGTGTCAATTATCCAACCCTAACCCTAACATTAACCAAACATTTTCTATTGGACCCCTATCAGTTGTTTACTTCAATTAGAGATGTGGCAGTGTTTCAAGAATCAAAACATGAGCTGCATAAAAGATCACAGTGGCAAATATAAAAATTACACTCACCCGAATTGGGGAGTGACATGCCATGCCTGATGACCACTGGATACCTACACAAGAGCCCTCTGTGTGGGCGGGTACAAGAGGTTACCTACACCAGGACGCTCCGTGTGGGTGGATACGAGTGGAAAAGTGGGACACCTAATGAAGCGAGTGGGCAGAAAGTCTGGAAGAACAAACTGGGACAAGACTACCAACTACTGGTAAATTTTAGTTGGTAACACTTTTATTCACACAAGTCACTTTGGCCAGTTGAGTGTTATTGATATAAATACTATAGTTTACCATAAGATCTTCTACTGATGCCAGGAGGACTAGCCACAATGGGCAGTGAGAAAAAATAGCGTCAAGCCCTGTTGATGACCACTTTAGACCTGCACCAGGACACTTTGTGTGGGCGGGTATAACAGCATTCCCACACCAGGATGCTCCATGAGTGTGGGTACAAGTGGAAAAGTGGGACAAATAATGTAGTGAGTCAGGAAGTGTGGATGAACTTACTGGGAAAAGATGGAGAGTAATTCCCGCCCACACTGAGGTCAAAAGTCACCCATCCACATTCATGTCTAAAGTTATCGCTGTATGTTCTGCTTATCTTCATACTGTGTACCCTCTGATACTCTATCATTGAGTCAATACTTGTTTTACTAGAGCCAAGTTCTCTCATAGCCCTGGTCTACACTGGACTGACATTTTGGTTTATTTATTTTGTATTAACGAAGTTACCTGACCGGCACACTACAGAATACATGTGGGATATAACAATTTGTGTGTTTAAGTGTGACAAAAGTTTTGAAACAGTACAGTCATTCAGTGTGTCTTGTTGTCCACTTACATATGACGCTTTTCCACTTGCTAGCTCTACTCTGCTTTACAAATTTTTTAAACATTTCAACTAGCCAATCATTACCAGAAACAGGTCTTTTTAGAATCTTCTCAGCCCTGCTTCCAAGCGAGCTGAGCCGATACTAAAATGTGACGTCAAAACACAGTCAACAGTGTTTTGCCTCGCTCACTGCTGCCTTTTCTGTCTCTTTTTGAGGGAAAATAAGCCACAAAGTCAAAAGAAAGTTCACCATTACCTCCTGGTTCTCCCTTGTGTTCAGACGTCAGTGTTGCCATGCCGATGTTCCCATCCACAATAAAGCAGTTCTAGGAAGTAATGGAAAAAGACCAAAATTTAGTAAAACCGAGCTAAGTTAAGTAGAAGTCCGAAAAGTTGGATTAACTTAAGTAGAGTAAAGTCAAATATAACTAGTGGGAAAGCACCAATATTGTCTTGGGGTATGTGGCGTAAGCATTCTCTACTGTCTAATAAAAGCCTATAAGACAAGTCACGTGACACTTCTGACGAGAAAGTAGTTTGAAATGTGTAAAGCAGGTAAACAAAACTTTCTTACCAAAAATGAAATCTTTCAAATTGAAGAAAGCTATACAAGTTAAACAATTGATATTATTATTACATGGAAGAAGATAGCGTCTGCATGTCCCCCTTGTGTAGCAGTGGGCTCTCTCACCACCAAAAGTCATACATGGACTAGGTGAATGCAACTGTTATAAATTTATAAACAGGGCTTCATAAGTGCTTCATATTAACTTCTCTGTTCACTGGCCACCTTGTCTAATAAGTTACTAGCCAATTAAGATTTTTACGGGCCACAATAATCTTTATGTACATAAGAAAATAGTTTTGCAATTCTATGTTTTTGGTTGTGATGAAAGATCCATTAAATTAATTGTATTTCTAAATTAGTTAGACATTTTAGCATTGCTGGGTCAGGCTTAATTAGTTAAAATGTAAGTCTAAATTCCAATTGGTCAAAGTGGCTAGTGGACAAAGTCTTACTAGCCACAATTAGAATCTACCAGCATTTGGCTAGTTAGCTGGTGTTAACATCTGTTTATGAATGGTGCGCTGGCTATTGTATGTGCCCCGTCTAAGGCCCATAGTTGCTCTGTAAGATTGAATGGCTTCACTAGTCTATTTGACACAGTGCTGTTGTTGTTGAGTGGACAGATGAGCTGCAGATGTTTTCAGGTGAGACTGATGTGGATTCCACTGAAGTAAACACACAGACACCGACAATAACCAGAGCACACACAGTACAGTTCATGACCTCATATAACAACACACACACACACACCTACACACACACACACACACTGTCAAACACAAACACACTGTTACGAACAAACACACACAAACCACAGTTCATGACCTTATCTGACAACACACACAAACGCACACACGCACACCAACACAAACACACTCACAAACACGCACTCACGCACACACACTCTCACGCACACACACTCTAACGCACAAACACACACCACAGTTCATGACCTCATCTGACAACACAAAACCCAACACACACACACAGAACTTAGATATACACTAAATGCACCAGTTTACACTGACAATACATAAATATACACTTTTGTGGAGCTGTGCAAAAGAGAGTCTAAGTTTGAAGGTTTGAACAATGTGTTCCATTTCCCTCTACATTTTGAATTAAAATTCAGTTCACTCACATTATTTCTGATATGATTTAGTTCTGGATACATGCATGTAACTACAAATCAAAGAGCACCTGACTTGTGGAAGTCTGTGATTGGTTAATAAAATGTGACCATGCGTATAAATCAAAAACCCGAAGAGGTTCTCGACTCTTGTTATTTCTCAGATGACCTCTGTATTGCTGTACCATTGACTACACAATTATTTTTGCTAATGTAAAAATTATCAGAAAAATAAGCTTTTTTATGTAATCCAATTCAAAATATGAAGTAATTAATTACACTGAAAATGTGACATGTTAACCTTACATGAATAAATATATAAAATGTATAATGTATGTAAGCCTATTTTGGGAGTAAACATTTTTATGTCATTTGGTTTCCTAGATTTTTTAAAGTAAATTTAAGTTCTCAAATTACAGTGTGGGTATACCTTGTACCTAATAAAGTGGCCGTGGTGTGGTATTCTGCTGCTGTAGTCCACGAGCTTCATGCTCCGTCTTCCTCAAGAGATCTTCAGAACTTGATGTAAAAAAAAAAAAAGGTCGATTTCTCATCTTAGTTAATGTTGCTTTTCAATCCATCTCTGAGCCCTGCACCACTGGACAGAGCATGTTTTTCAAAACATTTTCTTTGAACCCTTCATGGCTGAATGTTAAAATGCTACTAGATCAGTATTTTTTTTAATTACTAACTTCGTAAAGTAGGCAGACTCAAAGTGTGAAAACCATGCTATAATTTTTATTTCCTTGTACCAACATTTATTTTATTGTCACCAAATGCTTCAATTCACCCCCTTCTTCTTTTACTGTTTAATGGCGGTTGGCAAACAACTTTAAGGTGCATTACCGCCACCTTCTGTAATGGAGTGTGGGCCGGGAAGGCTCCAACATTCTAAATTCTAAAACATAATCCAGTTGATTTAAAAAAACAAAATAAAGCCTTGTAAACAACATCTGCTGACCTACTATGTAATATATCTTTTATTGAAAAATGAATCTTTTGTTGTAAAATCTTTCCCTTAAACACTCTTCTCTGTTGCATATATTTATTACAGTATATGATTACATGCTCCAATGTCTCTACTTCTGTACAATAATCACAATAACCAGTCCTATGTTTTCCTATAGTATGTAATGTATTATTTAACCTTGTATGTCCAAATCTCATACGAGACATTATGTCTTCCTCCTTCCTATTTCTGCCACACCAGTTTCTTGCTTCCCCAACCTTTTTCTGCAAACTATAATAAAAACGTCCTTTGTGTTCTACATCCCAACA
>JAVQKG010190713.1:0-10812 GCA_036025885.1 Hypseleotris bucephala
ATTAATTAATAACTTAATTAATATTCATCGCAGATGTACCCAATTTTAATCACTTCTTCCTTAAACAAGTCCTGACCTTCCCTGAAAGCTTCATCCTAATCCGTGCAGTAGTTTTTGAGTTATCTTGATCAGACACGCATGCACGCACACACGCCAACGGAGGCGATCACATAACCTCCTGGCATCGGTAATAAACTGCCAAAAGAATTAGGTCATGCTATGTGCCAGGATATTTTCAACTTAAAATCAGGCCAACAGATGCCTTCAGTTTTAATGCTTGGTTCATAACCAGCTGAATGCTCATGTCACCATGGACAGAATTTTTTCAAATCCACACAAATAAATGACTCAATTTTAGATAATACTGAATCAAAACTATGTACCTTACAGTATTGCCTTGAGTTCAATTAAACAGTTAACTATGGCATTACTATCATTACTCATAATTTTAGGGTTATACATTCTATCCATAAATCATTACAGCTTCTTAAGTTGTAGGTAATATTTGTAATTGAATGAATAAAGCAAGACTTTAAATTTAGTCAAACATTTTGTTTATTAAACGTCCTTTAACCCATTCACTTGTCCTCAGGTTTATTGAAGCAGTAGGTAAGGCAGCACTTTCCGCAGTAGTGACGGTCAAAGTGGCTGGCCATGAAGACTCCAGCTCCACACTCATCAGCTGGGCACTCGCGCCTTAGACGGTGTATTTTACCATTTTCGTCCACCTGAGGGCGAAAGAGAGACGAGTTTAATTCAATCAGGCTTTAACATTGTTGAGGTCTGAAAATGATTGTAATCAGTCAATAACATAATTTACCTTGTAGTACTTGAGCACAGCAAGCTTGACCTTCTTTCTCTTGTGCTTGTTCTTCTTGGGGGTGGTGTAAGACTTCTTCTTCCTTTTCTTGGCACCACCGCGCAGCCTCAGCACCAAGTGGAGAGTAGACTCCTGCAAATGCAAACCGCCATTTACCACACATCTAAAAACAACAAGCTTAATCTACAAATAGATTATAACTTTTTTAGGTTACAATTGTAGTTTGCCTGTGTTTACAGTTGAATAAAATTGGAGCAAAATGCAGTCCAGTTACAATATAAGTGCATGGGTCATATTCATTATTATCCTCCTACCTTCTGGATATTGTAATCTGACAGTGTGCGCCCATCTTCCAACTGCTTTCCAGCAAAGATCAACCTCTGCTGGTCAGGGGGGATGCCTGCACAAAAACAATAATGTATCACCGCAGGAACTTGTCATAATGCAAACTTCATTCATTGACAGCAATTTGACAGGTACAGTTTTACTAGGTACTTGCACACACAACAGCCTATACAGACAGAAAAACTGCAAGATCAAACTCACCTTCTTTGTCTTGGATTTTAGCCTTGACATTTTCAATAGTATCTGAAGGCTCAACCTAAATGAAAAAGGAGACTTATCAGATCTCTTAACATCACCTATTCATTTGAAACACATAAATTACAGCTTTTATCCTGCATTTTCACTACCCACTCAAAGATAAGACGTGAGCGAGATCACCAAAGTAATGTATTTTTGCTTTTAGTGTCACACGTGCTGTACTGCGGATGTACTGGTTAGCCTAGCCTTAGCATTAATTTTAAAGTATCCTTGTAGCCCATACATACACAATTTAAACACTTCAATTAAGGTTTTAAGTTGTTGTACAGCTGTATAATTAACCCAAGTGTGTAATTGTATGTATATATGCAATATGACACAAGCTAGCGGCGACCGGGAGACGCCACATTTCCAGGACCATCACAGTAGCGCTACCCACCTCAAGGGTTATAGTCTTCCCCGTGAGGGTTTTGACGAAAATCTGCATCCTGGCGTTCAATCCACCTGCACGGGAGACATGCACAACACCTTAAACTAACTCTTTATACTCAAATTGGGGCATAAACGAGTATGTTTGACGTATATTTATCACTTTTATGTCAGAGAACGATCTTACCACAGGTCTGCTCCTAATGGCGGATCATGAGAAGAGGGCTTTCAGAGGAAGCCACGGGGTTTTCTACAAAGGTTTGCACGGGTTAGGTGGCCATCACGGCGCCTGGCTTAAAATACTATGAATTATTTATAAATAATAGAAATACTCGTCAATTTGACGACATTTTTATACATACAATTAATCTGAACTGTATCAGAAAATTCAACCATTTTAAATATTTAATTTCTTATTAAATCAAAAATGTAACCCCTGGTAACCTAGCAACCACAAATTCTAAAAAGTAAAAACCCAAGTCTTGACCAGGGGCTGGACTGTATTAGCTTAACTAAGGCTGTAAATAGCGATGTTTAAAACACAAAAATCCCGCTTATCTTCAAGAAAAAACGACCGTGTTTCGACGCCAGAAATACTGGAATGTGAAAGTGATGAAAAGTTCTTGAAATCTCTGTATAACTTCATCGACCATGAGAAACGGTACCTGCAGTGTCCCGAAGAGGGCCCAGACGAGCTTCGATACATCATCTACCGCTCCGTTTTCAACAAGGTAAAGTTTTGTTTTGCATAATAACAAACCATTTCTCTTTATCCCATGTTCATATTTGTATCTTTTTCTTTACTTTTTACTTAGAGCCGACTTTCTGGTTTTCTGTTTTCCTTTGATAGTAAAGTTTTTTTTTTATTTTGCCTATTGGCCTCACTATTGTTCATCAAAATAGTTCTTCAGCACATAAAGGTTATCCTCTTGTATCTTTCAGTGTAAATATTTGACATAACTGACTAACTTTTCCTGCCCTTACCTGCCCAAAAAAACAAACTGAGCAGAGCTGGAAGAGAAGAAAACATGTTTTTGTATGCACAGTTCATCCATCTGATTTTGTGATAAAAAAGCAAATTCCAATGTGTTCTTCCAAAACGTTAAAACTGTATATTTATTCTACTGTAATAATTATTATTAATATTAACAACTTTTATGTCTTGTTTCAGGTGACTGCACGGTCGTCTTCCTATAAGAGGATCCTGTTGAGAATAAAGGCAGAGTATGATGATATTGTTAGAGCAGTCAGTAAGAAGGAGGAAGAAATGAGAGCAACACAACGCACTCTAAAGGCCTCATCTTTAAAACCACAGTCACTTCAGACCTGTCAGAGTCGAGCTTCCGCACTGAAAAAGAGGTTGGATTATTTTTATCTTGTTTATTTTCACTGCCTCTATAGCGGTAATATATAAACCAGTTACAAAATATAGTTAACTTTCAGGTGAAGTTACAGAATGGCTCTAAAATGAACTGAAAAATATCCGACATGCATAATATGCTGTAATATCACTGTGGCATGAACATTTTCCATTTTTGACAAATGTCACCCAAAAGTTTTTTGTGACGAGCATAAAAGCATAACCAATACAAAGTTTCATATTGCTCCTGCTTCCTTCTCTGAAACCTGAGTCTAGAATTATCTCTTTAACATGAAAATTTTCCTAAAATTTTGAATTAGGTTAAAATATGTAGATGGCGTAGCCTAAATAGATTTCATTTGGCTTCTTTGCAGGATCTCAGTTCTTCAGAAGGAAAATGCCACACTTCAGCAAGAGATAGATAAACAGAAATTACGGCGAGAACAGAGCATGTGGATACCAGGTACTGGGATGGTACTAGTCAGTCTCGGAACCACAGACATTTTTGTATGCATGCAAACCATCTGCTAAAGGTTAGTTACTGTGTCCTCCTCACTTTTTGTCGTCTCAGGGCTGACAGTGGCTGAGTCAGAGGATCCGGAGCTTTTAGATAAACATCTGGAGCGTCTGCGTTCCCAAAGAGCTGCTCTGATTGACAGAAAGAGTCAGTGTGTGTCTGTGGAGGTCAAAGCCAGGCTGGACTCTGAGGCAAAGAATAAAGAGCTGTGGAGAGAGAAACTACACAAAGAC
This sequence comes from Hypseleotris bucephala, assembly GCA_036025885.1. Classification (NCBI taxonomy): domain Eukaryota; kingdom Metazoa; phylum Chordata; class Actinopteri; order Gobiiformes; family Eleotridae; genus Hypseleotris; species Hypseleotris bucephala. The sequence continues at coordinate 3,903 of JAVQKG010190713.1, forward strand.
AACACAAGACTTAAACTGCAGTAAGTTAGTGGGATATGTACATTTTTGTCATCTTCTGCAGCATCTTACAAAACAATCTAATTGCGTGGTCATACTTTCTGTCCACGTTAAAATGGAGTGTTTCCACTTTCCAGTTACTATAATGTGATCATGCCACGCCTTTAGATGGGGTGCAGGAGCCAGAATTCCATGTTAACTATATGGGTATATCCCCCTAAATGTTTTTTTTGTGACAAGGTCCTTATTATAGCTTTATCTTTCCAAGCACACTGCAAAAGAGCAACAGTATCTTTTCTGCCCACATCTCCATTAAAAACTTAAGGACTCTAGATTGTCATCATGTATAACTTACTACAGTAATGTGAAAGAAAATCTGAACAAATCTACTTCTTTTCTCGTAGTGCTTAATTTGTCTGGTTTGCACATTTGTATGAAAATGGTTGAGATTAGAAATAGTTGTAGATAAACAAATACAACCAGCAGAGATGTGAAAAGTGAAAGTGAAAGAACTAAACTCTTTTATTACTTCACAAAAATAGTCAATCTTGTCCATAACATAATCGTAAATGATCATATGTGCATTTGATCCCGGGATGGACCTCAGGATAAAGATAATAAAGACTTCCTTATTTACAGATCTGAAACTGACTTTTTTAAAAATATTTTACTTCTTGTTAAAAGTCACTTATAATGCTGGATATTACCTGCCACAAGTAACATTATTTATTCACTGAGAACACATCCATAATTAATTAGACTGGGCCCATCTGTTTGCAGATACAGGCGTCTCAGGAGTGTGTACAATGCTCTGTGCAGCTGGGAGACGGAAAGACCAAAGGCTCCACTGGAAGATTACCTGGATTCAGTTCTGGAGGAAGTTAGAAAGACCACTGGTAATCAACCGCAAATACTTTGATAGAAATATAGCAATAATAACCATAATCATAATAGAACCTTTACATTAGTCTCTTTTCTACAGTAACAGAAGATGACTTTTGCAACATAGACACAGAGCTGTTGGAAAGTGAAGAGCCCACTGGAGTGAATGAGTCTGAGTATCTGACAAATTACCTCAACAGGTGATGAAGAGGCTCGTTTGAAATCTTTGTATCTGATGTTTAGTTTATTGTATTTTTCAATTAATTTTTCCAGGTTTGTTGAGCTTTTTGACTCAGGTCAGTTTGAAGAAGCAGCTCGACACGCAGCTCACTCTCCTCATGGAGTCCTGAGGAACCTCCAGACCATGAACATGTTTAAAGGTGCAACCACATACTTGGGCATTTACGCTAAAACAAGTTATATCTCACTAGCTTTACTCAATCTTAATATATACGGGCAAATAAATGCTGCATAACATTGTTGACAAGTTTAATTTATATCGATTCCAGTAATAGAGTTTGATTTGGCATCATTTGGCAAAACCTTATTATTAGACTGAAATTTGTAGTGATTCATGGTACAGTGACAATCTGTTGTGGTGTAGCACTTATTTGTGCAGCTTAGAAAGAGGAGGTCTTTCCTACTACTAATGTAAATAAAACAACTGAAGATCTAATGTCTTGTGTTCTTTGACTTCCTGTAGGAGTCACAAGTCCTGCATCATCACATCATCCACTTCTTCTCTTCTTCCACTCTCTGATCATGACCACTCCACCCAAACATAGACTACCAGAGACTGTGTCCTTGCTGGGAGTCCAGTGTGCTCTTGAGCAAGGGAAGTGGAGGCTTCTAACCCACGCAGTTAGCCAGGACAAGTAAACATCATAGAGATCACATATACAATGTTTAACAGTTTGTGCTCTTTACATCATGACAGCTGTTATTCTTTCAGGCTGACCTTCTCTGAGAGCCTGGGGGACATCCTGACTGAATATGCTCTGAAGAATGCATCATTTTATGAGGCTGACACACTGCTGGCCTTGGCCACTATAAACTACCAGGCCTGTGGACTACACAGAAAGACTGCACTTAGCATGAGCAGAAGAGGCCTTATCCACAGCACTGTAGAGTTAATGCGAAACTGCAGGGACTTCACCCCTGGTCTGTAAGATAATAAGTGTAGTGATTCACTTGTAAAGTACACACTCACTACTATAGATTCTCTCTATCTCAGATGACTGCTTGTGGGTCTTATGTCACTCACCCAGCCTGGGCCTTCTGCAGCTGTTGACCGTGGCTGATAGGGGTCAGGCGGCCATGTTGTCTCTGGGTGCAGTCTGTGCCACTTTCCTCGCTGACTCTCAGTTTCAGGAGATTGCTCTGCAGCTTCTAGACAGTTTGGTCAAAAAAGGCCGAGGTATAACACAACTAAATAATTCATAGGAATACATTAGAACATTCAGGAACGTAGCAATGCCCTTTTTGGGGGCCATCCTGATAAGAGCTATCGGAAAAGTATTTTTGGTCAGGAAAGGAGATAGCAGAGGTGCTTTAGTACTTCCTCTGTTATCTTTGTCATTCCAATGGATGGAAGCCAAACTTACCACAGTCCATTGTCACCACTGTGTTACATATATTATGATCAGTGATGTAACCTAGTAATGAGGATCCCCAATGCAAATTTTCAGAATGGCCCCCCAAAATGTATTTCTTTTCATAAGTTCATATTTTCTTGCATATTTAACTTGGTCAGCAGTTTAATAAAAATCTACTTGTCAAATCTCTATATGTGGGCCCCCTCTACCTCTTGGGCCCCAGTGCAGTTGCCCTGGCTGCTCTTCCTGATGTTACACCCCTGCTGGTCAATTATATTCGAGCATAATTATGATATGATGTGTGTGTTCTCCTCAGGTGTGTTTGAGGCAGTGATGCTGGAGGACAGTGGATCCACAGTTGATGACTGGAATTATATAGCGTCTGTTTGCTCCACACTGAAGCGCCCTGATCTAACTCAAACCATTATCTTCATCCTGCTGAACCAGAGCGGGACCGTAGTCCTGTCCCCTGATCCACTGGGGGCCCAACTCACAGAGCACATATTTTTGTGAAGGTAGAAGGTAGACACTTATAACCCAGTATAAGATTAATTTGATGGAAATTGAATGTACTTGCGTAATGACAATAAAGTATCTTAAATAATGTTTACATACTCCTCCGCCACTTCTCCTGTTTTATACAAGCTTATTCAGACAGCGCAAAGAAGTTAGCAGCATCTTACAAACACTTGCCACACATTTTAAATGCTCACACATGTTGGATGAGAATTATTTACACACTACTTTGTTGAAGGGGTGCTGAGGTTTGAATATGCCAATCTTCTTCATTCATCTTAAAGTCAATTATATCATCACATATTTTTTATTGGACTTATGGCTTTTGTCTAGCAATAACATTTAATAAGGAGTATACAGTACATAAATATGTTTAGATAATTCAAGAGATGGTTTGAATTTAATGTGTGGACGACTGCAATTCTGATTTAGACCTTATTAAAACTGCCTGTTCTTATTGTAAATCATCTTTTATCCCTTTATCCCTGTTTTATGCTTATTTCTGTCTGTTAAACTGATACTTGGAAAGCAACCACAGCTCTAGGCAACTTAAATGTTACTCCTTCATCTTGTCCACTAGAGGGCCCACTTTATCCCAACCTGTTTGAATGCATACCCTGTCCAATCCAAACCATTACATATTCTCAGGCTTGTGAAATGCCTCTTCTTTTACAAGTAACCAGATGAAAGCTCAAATACAGAGCGACAAACAGAAGAGGCTCTGTGGGCTCCGTCTCAGCCGTATCTCACTGAACAAACTGACTCCTACAGCTCAATAAACAGGGCCTCAGTCTGAGAGGCAACAAGTGGATGACTGTTTACCCAGCATTCTTTCTGAGGCGTACACCAATGTATCTGCCCTTCGAACACTTTATCAAATCATTGCCCAATCAAATTATCATGAAATTGTGTTTTTCACTGCATGTATTTCTCATTTTCTAACAGATATGAAGAAGGCTAAAGTTTCACTGCCTTATGCCTTATTTGAATACATTTATGTTCAAAGTTAAGTCAAGTCATCTACAGTAGTCTATAAATCATTATTTAAAGCATGCTGTTACAAATGCAGTTTCAGTTCATTATTTTTCAGTGCACAAAGAAGACATTTATTGTGTTTTGGAAACATTGTAGCCAGCCATTTTAAAATGTCAGCTTTGAAGAAGTCATTTTTGGGGTGGATCAAATATGAGACTAGGATGGATTAATTATAGTTATTGTTTATTAATTTTGCTCATTTATTTATATTTGTTCTTTCTTTGCTTGATTTCTGTTTTCCAGATTGGTAGAACTGTGCATGCATTGTGAACAGCACTACTCAGACAGCTAACTACAGTAAGCTCCACCTCTCAGCTCATGAAAAATGTTCAAGGATCATTGTAAACATTTTGTAGTATATGGTGGATCAAACTAGGAGATAATCAGATAATTATTCACTAGTATTTTATAAAGCACAAGTATAACCACATCAAAATAAGTCCATTAAATCAACATTAAAAGACAGTGTAATGAGCCATAAAATTGTTTTATACAGCTGCCTAGAGAGCAAATACTGAGCACTTTTGAAACAGAAGCACATTCATGCATGTATAAAGGCTCAATACATTTATGTAATGGTTTTATATGAAAACAGATTTTTATCATTATCTTATCACTGTGTGTGTTCACACACCATGTCCCTGCAGGGCCACTGTAGCTGTTCACATGCACAAAAAGGTGAAACTGCAGCACACTCATTGCCAAAGGGAGATGTTTTTAAAAGTGCACAGTGCAGCTGTGGTGGTTCTGCAGACTTGGGCTATTGTCTGTGAAATTGGGTTGTTGTTGTTTCATCAAGTGGCACTTACTATAAGGCGACAATATAATGTCATTAAATACAGTGCTTAGATTGTCCAGTGTCTCGGGGACAGAAACAGTTAACTCTTTTACTGAGTATAAAAGGGGCATTGCAAATACAGCATGTACAGTCTACTTGTCACACAAAGTTAGGGATATTTGACTTAAGAGTGAAATTTGTGGAAAAGGGGAAATGCTCAGGCTACAGTCATATTAGAACATATGAAAGTGTGTATTACTTTAAAACATGATAGTATGTGATAGTAATTTATGTTTTATTGCATTTTAAGAGAATTTTGTAATTCTGCCCCAAAAGTTCAATATCCCAATCTTGTTGTGACTAGTATACATTTATCCTATACAACAAATAAGTCAAACATTGTTATTTTAATGCCATTATTGAAAACCTAGGCCTGATGTACGTGTACATTACAACATGTTACTGTAGACGGCTTATCTGCACCGAGGCTGCCGTAAACACAGGTGGTGCACTTGAACATTTTGTGCTTGTACATTTCTCGTACAACTCAAACATTGTTGGTTCAGAATCTGTGACACACCCCTTTCCCCTGTTCTTCCTCTGTCAGTCCCACGCATTCTGCTGTAGTGTGAGCCCTACAGCACACACATATATATATATATATATATATATATATATATATATTCATGTTAAATATAGACTTCAGCTTGTCGTCAGTAAGCTGTGAAACCCTATGAGTCTAAAGCCTACAACTCTCTGCTCTTCCTCCTGCATGTAGAGCCATACTTTGCTTAATACTCTTACCAAAAATGTTCATTGTTTTGCAAGTTTACTTTATTTTAGTAAGATTAAAACCCTTAAAAGTTGTGACTGGCATCACAAGTTCAGGTTAGAACTTTTTGTGCAGATGAGCTGCAATTGGCCAGGACTTTCTGACTGCAAAGCAAGCATTTGAGGTCCACTTTCCAAAATTACCTGAGTAAAATGATGTTCCAGACAATAAGGCTATCCAGATAGTTGGTTATGTGCTTTCCACATTTGACCTGGCTATCTTTTTGACTTAATTATTGAAATTGAGCAACATTTCTTATAATACCTTCCTATATTTATTGTATTGACGCCTGTTGCTATAGCCTACACTAGCGAGAATCCAGAGTTATGTAATAAGTGCCCCGCTGGAGCCTCACTTATGTCAGAAAAGGACTCGACTTTCTGCTCCTCCTAAACTTCAGTGGGGGTTTTCACAGGGGAGGTGTCCTGTTACGCATACGCTTAAACTGGGCGGGGTTAGCGTCTTTATTCTACCTTGGGATTGGTCTTGGGTCACGTCCTTCAAAAGTTCACCCGTGGCTAATTGGTCAGTCAAGTTCCCCCTCTTCTCTTTCTCAAATTCGCCGTGGCCATCTGAGCCTCGGATCTGTGTCTGTGGCGCACTTGCCCAACTTTGTCCTGTGTCTAAAGCGGACTTACTGGGAGTGGGGTGACCGCTTTCAAAGTTGTGTGAGAAGGAGGTAAAGCGGACTGTGGGGAAATAGTCGTCGCTTAAACTTTTTTGCACACTTGAAGAGGGTTAGATTAAAAAAATGGCAGACAGCGCGGAGCAGCAAGTCACTTCCACCACGTCTCTACTAAATGACGAGGTGCACCACTACGAAGCCGAGCCTGTGCCCGAACCACAGGCACTGGAGCCCAAAGCAGATCACTTAAGCGTGGATGATATTGTGGATCTAGTCGGCGGTGCTCGGGACGCGTTGGAGAGGCACATAGCTGAAGACAGTGCGCCACATGAGGTCACAGAAGAAACTTTGGCTCCCGCACCAATAGTAGAAGAACATCCGGTAACGTTACTAGAGTCCGAGCCAGAACCGGTGATAGTACCGGAGCCCGAACCTGTTGTAGAGACCGTAATAAGCGAGCCCGAACCGGTCGTAGTACCAGAACCGGTTGTAGTACCAGAACCGGTTGTAGTACCAGAACCAGAGCCTGTGCCAGAACCAGAGCCTGTGCCAGAGCCAGTGGTAGAGGCGGTGCTCCCAGACTCCACAACTATTATCCCCGAGGTTCTGCCTGTAGTTGAGCCCGAAGTGGTCGCCCCTAAAGCCGAACC
>JAVQKG010190720.1:0-10233 GCA_036025885.1 Hypseleotris bucephala
ATTCACAAGCATTATATTGTGGTCTGTTTGAGTTTAATGTTAAACTTTGGCACTCTCCAGATTATAGATGTGTAGCATAGTACAATCAGTTTGCCTTATTAAGATCACAATAGTCAACATTATGATACAGCTTTTTATTGGAATATGTGTATGTCAGAAATTGAGAAATAGCTACCATTGAAGGGACATCTACACCAAAGACTTGACAAACTATCACAACCGATGGGCAAGTGGGCTTCTTCAATATATTTACAATATTCACTATACAGTATGATACATATTCTCTCTGTTTTAATCTCCTCGTTTCGAGTCGATTATAATAAAGTACAAAATAAACAAATGTTTGTGTGCCTCTCACGTGCACGTGTCCCATTCTCGTGCCGGATGGTCCAGTGCTTTTTGTATGTATGAAAGTATGAAACGAGTGTGTGTATAGCTTAGTTTTTCGGCTCCTACACGTACCACTCACTGAAATTGGAGGAGAGGGCACTGTGGCCGCTGGAGTTGTGCACGACAGAGGCTGGGGACAGGGTGGTGTTGCTTTGCGTTTCTGTTGTGGGGGACACCAGGCCGGGGGGCGTGGACGACTCGTACCCTGAGCTGCCTGCGGGTGAGGAGTCAGACCCTGGTGGAGAAGATTCATGGACCTGAAAGTAAAGGAAATACATTAGATTACAATGAATTGCATTGGAAATGGAATTGGGCTTATTTATTACATATTTATTATATTGTAAGAAGAAATTGACCTTCATGTGTTTTCTTAGGGAGCTGGGATGTGTGTAGGACTTGTCACACATTTTGCACAGGTAGGGCTTGTCTGATGTGTGGACGTGCATGTGCTTCTTTCTGTCACTGCTGTTTGCAAATCTTCTGTCACAGCCTTCAAATTCACATTGGAATGGTTTCTCTCCTGTAGGCAAGGAAAAAACAAGATAACCAGTCAGTCATTTAATTCAACGCAGAAAACAAAAAAACATATATTACATATATTTACTAAATATATAACTACGTAATAATTTGGATATTTAAAAAACATAACGTGGATGGTGTGCCAGAAGGGACAAGGCCGTCCTCCCCAAAGGCCCCGCGCCATTTGCTAAAGTAGACAATAAAAATCTAATTAACACCTGGCCGTTTTCGTGACATGGCACCGCCACGCTGTCCCCCAAGAAAATACAAGTCCAAATGTGAAAGGTTGGTAATGGCCCTGTCTAGCACCTTATAAGCTCCCATCAAGAGGGGGGAAAATGCACGGGGAAAAACAAAAGGCATGAATAAACAGTGCGGCCAGAGGATCTACAAAACAACAGACAACTTCTTAGGCACGCATGAATTGCAAATGCCATGTACTGGTGAAATGGGGGTGCATTTTAGAGGGGAAAATTTGGTTAAAACATTATAATTACAATAGTTTGTAAAACAATTTGACCTGCATTGCCCCAGTGTAACATTTGACCTAATTCTAATTTCACACAAGGCATCTGTAAAATGTATAGCAATTTCACAAAGAAATATTAACGTGACAAGAAAAGGTGAATGTAGTGGGGTTGCGTGCGTATTTACAATCTCTCCTAAACGTCTTTTGACTACTCCTACATACTATCTACTTTAGTAGCCTTAAATAGACACTGATAATTAGCGCGCCCTCGCCATTTGCCCTGTAAGCCTTATTACCAAAACGATTTGCTCACAAAAATCCTGCCAAGCAAAAAAGAAAATAAGTAAATGAAGTCATTGTTTTACCTGTATGCGTTCGTTTGTGAATCTTCAAGTTTTCCGAGCGTGCGAAGACCTTTCCACATCCAGGGAATGGGCACGGGAACGGCTTCTCGCCGGTGTGTACTCGAATGTGGTTAACCAGTTTATATTTGGCCTTGAAAGGCTTGCTTTCCCGAGCGCAGTCTTCCCAGAAGCAGATGTGGTTCGTTTGCTCGGGTCCACCAACGTGCTCTACGGAGACGTGTGTGACCAGCTCGTGCATGGTGCTAAAAGTTTTGTTGCAGCACTTCTTGGGGTTGCTTAGCTGTTCAGGGTCGATCCACTTACAGATGAGCTCCTGCTTGATGCACTGCTGCCTCATGTAGCGGAAGAAGGCACCGGGGTGATGGGCTGCCATATTCATCCCCATGTTCATATTCATCGAGCCGTACTGGTTGTGAAGCTGCGCGGCTGAGTAAGGGTCGGTCCTCGGGCTGGACACCTGGTGGTACTGGTCAGAGCGCCCGAACACTTCCCCGGGTAGTCCGAGCCGCATTTGGCCGTTGAGCACATTGGGGGATCCATGGGTGCTGTGTTGGTCGTGGATCCCGGGGAACAGAATGTGGCCTTGAGTGTCTGTGTGGGAGTGATGGAGAGATCCCGCCGTGGGGCCAAAAATAGTGTGTTGGCCGCTCGCCGGAGAGGATTCTCCAAAGCCGCGACTGCGAAACAGAAAGTCCCTGGTTGAGTTGAAAGGGGAGCTAGCATAGGATGTGACATGAGCGTGCGCGCCCAGAGCCGCAGCGGGGTAACCGGGTGCCTGGCTGCTGAACGCGGAGCTCTGTCCCGGGGAGAGGTCGTGGTTGAGTTTAAATGCACCCATGTGTGCAGAGTCTACAAAGCTGTTCTGAGCCAAACTCAAGTCTCTGTCCTGCATGTCGCTCGCGGAGTGATGCCTTGCGAATGAACCCACTCCCAGTCCGGGAAACTGATGACCAGCGTCCAGTAACATGACTGCACTCTCACAAAACCAAGCGGCTTTGCTTTAAACCAGTTCAGTAGAAAGTAAAAAAAAAATCAAACGGTGCAGACACGCAACGCCTTAACTTCCAACCACCATCAGGCGTGCGTCAAAACACTGATCCGCTCATGAAGAAAAATGCTTCTTTAAAAACTGTTTAGTTTAATGTCAGTCTAAATATCCAAACAGCAAAACAGACTTTCCTTTTGTCCCTTGCTCCCGTGGAGAGTTTTCTTTAAAAAAGCTCTAAATTAATTAATTATCTTACTAGGTGTCCTTCGCCAAAGAGTATAACTGAAGCATCTCAACGCTGCTCTTCAGATGCTATAGTTCAGTGGCTCGCCAGTGTTTATCGCAGAGGGTCCCTGTTTCTCCGTGGACTGACTCTACCTCCTCTTCCGCCCCCTTTAACAGGAGCCCCTCCGTTCGCTCTCTGCCTCCTGATTGGTCAACACCCCTCATCAATCCCTCGTGTCCAGCCAATTGCTGGCCTCGATGGGGCGACTTAATAGTGCAACGCCATTTTCCACTAATAATTACCGCCTACTTTTAGGAGAACATTTGGGGGGCATAGGCTGCAAGAGGAAGGATCAGTACGAGAAAGACAAGAGTGTTTGTTTGGTTTTTGGTGTCACGTAGGCGCCAAATTGCGTAGAACAGAATGTGACATTTACGGACTTCGGACATGTTAAATGGAACATACTGTACATTAAATAATTTAACGCGTAATTAAGTAGTATGCGCGTATTAAATATTTTGAAGTGATGATTTATGCACAGAATAAAAGAGCACAAACTCGGGCCCTGAAGTGTATTATTAAAGTTGTGGGCTGTAAATAAATGCGCATTAAATGTGTCCTAACCATGGTCACAAAAGAAATGTTAGACTATGCTATACAAATAAAATGATTTAGGTTACTCTGCACAAACAAATACGTGGCTTGAGACGCTGATGCCTTTTAAAGTTATTTTTCAGATTTTCAGTGTAGTCTAGCATCTACATTGTTTAATTATATATATCCATATTAAAGAAGCCAACCTATAATGTACCAGAGTATTGTGCCAAAGCCGTAAACTTAGGTGCTCCATAAGAAGTCGAGTAGGATTTTTGTGCAGTTGTAGAAGCACATGTGGGCCTTTAGAGGTGCTCACACTGCACTGTATAGACGCTGTCTTTAATAGTTCCATATGTTGCTGGTTGTGCTTCTTATCACCTCACCAATTAAAGAACATGTTATGGTTATGACAAGCACTGAGATGTTAGCCAACCATTCTCAACATATCCAATTAAAGTTTTTTTTTTACCCATTTGAACTAGGCTATTTGTGTACTACGAAAAATGTACAGGTTATTATATTCTTGACAAACAGAGATATTAAGTGCAAAAGGTTAAAAAAGTGCTTTTAACAAAAAATAGCCTAGTCTTTATAACTCAATATTTAACACAAAAGCATGTCCAAAACAGGAAAAGTTTACTTACATTTTACAAATGCCACCCTTCTCGTTCCATCCTAAACTCGTCAGTGCTAGTTGAAAAAGGACAAGGCAAAACGTTTTCAAACTTTGTTTTATGTGTTAGCTTGTCTGTGCGACTCTGCTATGCTTTACGTGCGTTTGTGTGTGTGCGTGCCATTCCCCCAAGTCTATTTCAAACTGCACCACAGGAAACACAGGAGCTGATCCAAGTTCAAAGTCAAGTCTGCCGACCCTATATAAGAAGTTCTTTATTTCTCTGCAAAACCACAAAACCATCAGTGGATAGGCAAAAAGAAGTGAAAGGGAAATTAAAACTGAGAAAAGAAATCTAGCGCGCAAAGGGGATGCACGGATTTTCCATCCAGCATGGAGAAGAAAGGGGCTGTAGTCTATTGTAAATCCCCCAAAGACCATTTCAACAGGTTTTACGCAGGAAATATATGCTAATATATAGGCTGGGCATGTAACATAAATCATTATATGAACCATATAAACCTTGCAGGGAATGTGGGAAGTGGTTATCAATAAAGTCAAGAGTGTTGGTCACACTCTGCCTGGAGACAATCATCAGGGGCCAAAAGGCGCTTATATCTCTGCTCTTGTTATGTGACAGTATCAATATGTTGACACGCCACAAGGTTTATTTGCGCTCATTCCATGACCTTGTGTGTCATGGATGTTTGAGCTCTGACCCTTTAAGACCACATATGTTGCCCTCTTGACTCTCTTGGTAAAATAAGACCGTTTATGACAAAGCGCCTTTGTTTTAAAGGGGAGGCAGCGAGAGTGGTAGAAGGAGGGAAGAAGGCAGCTTCCGTTTGACTCTGGAAGTGGAATTGCATGGAAAGTAATTCAATTAAGTAAAATTAGTCAAAGCTAAGAGAGATTTATATAGTTAATTTTATATATAAAAAAACATTAACAAGCGTGATCTTAAATTAAAATATAGTGTGAATGAATCCAATTACACTGAGCGTTTATTATTTTATGGGACAACTCGCTTCGAAGTATGCAATTTATATTGCATACCCATGAAGCAATGAAAAATAAATAAATTATATTTGCATAAAATTACAATTAAATAAACTGATACTGATATAGTAAACCAGTCAGTGTGAGGGCGAAATTCCCCAAAGACAAAGACAAATGTATGAGTGCAATAAATCTTTTTATTTAGGCTACTCCATGTGAGGAAAATTGTACAGGCGCACATATACAGTAACTTTTGGGAACAACTAGTGAAAACAGGCTACACTGAGTTTGGAGAAAAAAATATTATAGGTTACTTGTTTAAACAACACTTTTTAAATATTTATTGGAGAATAATACGTTAACCCGTTATTTTGTATTCTGAGAAATAAAATAAAAAATACTGCTGTCATTTATATGACAGTAAAGGGTCCCAGTGTGGTTTTAGGAGATTTGAAGGTGCCGCATTTATTATAGTAAATCATCCACATACAATTTGGCCCAAAAAACAGTAGGACATATTCTTATAAAACTCCAGATCAATTCACCGTAAGACTTTGTGGACCACATCTGCAGCGTCTTCCCAAATAAATGCATAACAGCTCCGGTGTTTCTTTTAGCACATAGGTCCATATAGCACAGAGCGCGTTGTTGGTTTTAAAAAGTGGTTTCTTTTTACAAGTGTGACTTTACGCCTACCTTTTACTTGTATTGTACTCCCCCATCAATATTTAAACGCTTATTAGTCTGAAAGGTAAATTAAATAAACCAAACGTGGCGCTTTTGACACATCTACACCGCTATCACTGAAGCCAAGAGGGTCTGGGACAGGACGGAGCAGTTTTCTCTCCATATGGCGACTTCAAAATGTTGATTGGACGAACCGAGCCAGAGCTCGACAAAAATTTGGGTGGAATCGTCACATAAACACATTGACATTAGAGGTCCGGGAGTAAATATGCACACAAAGGCGCAGAGAGATAAAAACAGATCCGCTGGCAACTTTGTAGAGTACAACTTTTTGGAGTCGACAGCGATAAAGAGAGTGAGGGGGCGGAACCCTGCTGAGCCCCTGCGCTGAACGACAGCCAATCGCTTCGTTCTCCTAACTGCCAGTCACAAAAATCCGTCCAATACCCGCAGTGCCATTTCTAAACTGTATTCCCCACTGTGTCCTCCAACTGTTGTATGTTCTGCCAATCGCTTGAGGACAGAGTGGGGAAAAGGACCAAGCAGAGTTAGAAGCCGGACATAAGAAGTTATAGACCCTTATATACATATTTCCCTAATGTTTTAGAGAGTCAGGTGTGTTGTAAAAACAATAGCGCAGAGTTCGGATGGACTTGTCAGAGTAGTTATGGAACCCCCTTTAAGCAAGAGGAATCCAGCGATAAGATTAGCGGATTTGGCAGCGACTCAAGCCCTTCCTCATCAGAATATGACAGGCTTCCCGGGGCTAGGGGGGCATCACCCTCTCTCCCACCATGCCCACCTCCACCCTGGGGAGCTGGCCAACGACCCCGGAGTGGCGCTCACTCCATTTGGACCCGAGCACATGGCACAGACAAACGCTCTGAAACTTAGCCCTTCTCAGCACATCCAGAGCCACCACCACCACCACCACCACCAGCACCATCCCGAAGCCCAGACCGCGGCTCAGAACACCGCGCACACGGTCGGTTTCCCCGTGGCCCATCACCCCCACTCAGGCTACTCGAGCAGCAGGGACTTCATCCTCAGGAGAGAACTCTCAGCCTCTGCTATGCACGCGCTTGGCGACCAGCATAGTTCCGCCTCCTCTCCACATCACCATGGCATGTTCATTTCCCCAACAGGTGCGTACGGGCACGCAGAAAGTGGCAGCCTTTTTACTGGACTTCACGAACAGGGGTCCCCAGGTGCCCACCATCATGGCCTCAACGGACAGATGCGCCTGGGCTTGCCGGGGGACATCTACCCGAGGCCGGAGCACTTCAGCTCGCACAGGCCAGAGCACTATGGACCATCATCTCTACACACGTACAACTCCATGAATCTAAACATCACGTCCGCTCCTCACGCTGCAGCCGCAGGGGCGTTTTTACGTTACATGCGGCAGCCCATTAAACAAGAGCTCATCTGTAAATGGATCGACCAGGACGCACAAAGTCCCAAGAAGCCTTGCTCCAAGACGTACAGCACCATGCACGAGCTGGTGAACCACGTAACGGTGGAGCACGTCGGAGGTCCCGAGCAGAGCAGCCACGTGTGTTTTTGGGAAGAATGTCCGCGGGAAGGAAAGGCGTTCAAAGCAAAGTACAAACTTATTAATCACATACGAGTTCACACCGGAGAGAAGCCCTTCCCGTGCCCGTTCCCCGGCTGTGGGAAAGTGTTCGCGCGTTCGGAGAATTTAAAGATTCATAAGAGGACCCACACAGGTCAGTACATTGGTTTATACATATAGCATAGGCTAATTGTGATAAATATGTCTGTAAAGTTGCAAAACTGTACTTGTGTTTCCATGACACAGAGAGCCTTGTGTATTGCGTAAACTAATAGTATTTGAACTTTTACTTTTTATGACCGTGGCAGTTGACCTGGGGAGACATGAGGCACATACAAGTATAACACGTCACTTAATGTACACACTGGACATAAATTTGATCAATGGCGTCAAAATGATTATTCTGGGACGTTGGGTATTTACACAAAACATTTGACAACCCACTGACATAAACAAGAAGCTTATAAAGAAAAAATGCAGCCTAGTTTAAGTGCAGTGCAAACCTAGCAGTAATAGTGCAACTGTTTATCGTCCCACTCAAGCCAAGAAAATATGATAGAGAGATACACACTTCATAAAGAGAGCACTGGTGGGCTTTGCTATGCCATAACATAATACTACAAATAAAGCTATCTATGTATGAACATGTATTACACAATTTCTCCTATAATAAAAATCTTGTTCAGAAACTTCACAAAAGTGTTAAAACCGGTGTCCCCTATGGTTAGCACTGGTTGTACATAACATGCCCTGGTGGTCTCTGGAGCACAGCCCCTCCTACTCCTGCTCCCTCCATATCCAGACACACACAGGCTACATGTAACCACAGGGCCTTGAGGCATATTACACGTGTTCACACATGAAAATGCTTTGGACAAGTGGGAGTGAATGTGGAGGTTTAAACTGAGAAGGAGCCCCAGTGGAGAGAGGAAAAAACTACTACTGCTACAACGTGTAATTAATAAAGAACAGGCACATGTGGGGTTACACTCAGAGAAGGTTGCGGTAGAACAATAATCCAAAACTCTTGAGGTGATTTTTTTGTGATGGACGAGGTTTTAGTGTTTTATATTAGATGGGGATGGAGGGTACTTAAACAGTTGCCAAACCTATACACAAAATATAGGCTACTATCTCCAATTCTATCAAACAAAAAACAAAGAAGCAGATTTGGTAGCCTTCACTGTTAGCTGATAAAATTTTTCTTTGTTTTTCTGAATTAAGGAGAGAAGCCGTTCAAGTGTGAGTTCGATGGCTGTGACAGAAAGTTTGCCAACAGCAGCGACCGGAAGAAGCACTCTCACGTGCACACCAGTGACAAACCTTACTACTGCAAAGTGCGTGGCTGTGACAAGTCATACACGCATCCTAGCTCCCTGCGCAAGCATATGAAAGTGCACTGCAAGTCTCCGCCCCCCTCGTCCACAACTGTCACGCCGTACATCTCTGCGTCCACAAACGCCCTGGGAGACCCGTTATCACCTGCTTCAGACACGCACAGGAACCGCTCCACGGCGAACTTGTCTCCCCAGGTTACCAACTTAAATGAGTGGTACGTGTGCCAAGGGAGCGGGGGTCCCAATCACATGCACACGCCCTCCAGCGACGTGCCCACGTCAGAGTCAGACGACGAGGACTCTTTCAGAAACTCCGACCCCAGGACGATGCTGTGATGCTGTTTGTTTACAATCACGTGACTTTGTGTATGTGCGTGTGTGTGTTTGTCAGACGTCCATCCAGACTTTGTAAAGTCAGCCGCTCTTTAAAGCACTTGGGAGTTCCTTTACTGTATTTTGTTTTTCGCACTCAGTTATTAATTGTTAATAATATGGACTGCAGTCAAACAGGATATTTTTTTTACTCTAGTCCTCTTGCCTCTTAGCCCATAGATTTTTAAAACTGAAAAACACTAAGGGCATTAACATTAATGGAATAAAATAGAAGTTAAAATACAAAAATATAATTTTAAAATGTATCTACCCTTTACAAATATGCACAGTAGGTCAAAATGGACAAGACCACACTGAAACATGCAACAGACATGCACCAAATTTTTTTTTTTTTTATAAACTTATAGGCTTTAGCTTTAGGAACACAATTTTGACAGGCAACCAAGCCCTTAAAAGCATGAATAAGCATTTTATTTTTTTAGCACTATCCAATGAGGTTATGACTTGAGAATTCAGTCAAATGTTTTATGAATGCCATGCAAAATATACCATAAGTGCTTACTCTAAGGTGACTCTAAATGAATCAAATTTATTAACTGAAATACCAAATTTTACTTTGGACAATAAAAAGGGCATATTTTATCCCTGACACAGCGCACTAAAGTTAGAGCAAAATATTTTGTTTCATATTGGCAAAACATTCCTAATTTAAGAACACATTAAAATTCTTGCATTTTTTTAATATTAACAATCAACTGGTGTGCTCCAATGTCATTGTTCAAGTGACCTCTCATCATCCTCTCTGTAGTCTCATAACTGGCCTCCTATCGATCACTGTCATTTTTCAGACACAAGGGCAAATCTGATTTTGTTGCAAGTGGCCACACAATCCAATTTGTTTTTAAATAATAAATTAATTTTTTCTTCACTGGTACAGAAACAATATTATGGGTCTTGAGGGTTGTGATTTTCAGATTTATACAATACATTGTTTGGAAGGACTTTTGTAATATTTAAGAACTATTTAAGATTATATTTTATGCAAGAATACACAACATGATGTTGAGTCCCTTGAGACCCTAAATGTCCACAGACAGGCTTTGACCCTGCTGATTTCTATATGTAACTGTACTG
>JAVQKG010190813.1:0-31714 GCA_036025885.1 Hypseleotris bucephala
AGTATTGATTCAATAAATGTTCTATTTGTTTACATTGTCTTTTCATTTTGTTTATCACCTAATTTAAACAAAATTTCTTGACCATTTAACTAGAAAAAACGTTTCTGAATTGAAAATCGTTTCTGAATCGAAAATCGTTTTTGAATCGAATCGTGACCCCAAAAATCGGAATCGAATCGAATCGTTAGACACAGAGAGATTCACACCCCTACTAGCAACGAAAGGTCGTTAATCTGATAAAACCTGGTGTTACTGTACATACAGCTAGCAGGTCAAGGCAATCTTCTGAGGAATCTAGATCATAATGACGAGGCATAAATGTTGTAGTGTTGTTCTGGGGGCTAACTGATATTAAAAAAACATACAATATGCATTAACTGTTCTGTGTACTGTGAAAATGATGATACCCTGAGATTGAATGCTGACTAAATAAACAGAATATTTTAATTTAAAAATAGAGGCTTTAGGCTATTTTCCACTCAA
Organism: Hypseleotris bucephala; assembly: GCA_036025885.1. Lineage (NCBI taxonomy): Eukaryota > Metazoa > Chordata > Actinopteri > Gobiiformes > Eleotridae > Hypseleotris > Hypseleotris bucephala. The sequence goes on from JAVQKG010190813.1 coordinate 484, forward strand.
AAAGTTAAGCAAAATCGCGAATCATGATGAAACACAAACCTTTTTTACATAATACAGTACAGACTTCAACTGTAATGTGTGTTTTTATTTTATTTTCTACTGTTTACATTTTTAATTCAAGATTATAGCCTAGCATTTTACTTTTTAAATGTCTTTTAGTGAGACAAACTACATCGTAAAATATAAATTACCATTTTACCTATTTAATCATTAAAACTAAATAAAATATTTCTGCGTAAAAGATATAGGCTGAAGCCATTGCTTATTGCACCTACCCTAAAGACAATAAACACTTTGTTTTGAATCTTTCTAAAGAGTGAAATCAAATACATAATCAGCAGAACCAACCAAACCAGGGACTCTCCAAAGGACTAAACCCTGACATAAGAAGTACTAAAACAGGAGTAAACCGGTCTAAACTGGGACTTACTGTAACAATGCATGAGCTCTAAACTTTTTATGGTGACACGACAGTTCAGTTAAAATTAAAATTGGTAAATATCTGTCCCATGGAAGACCCTAAGGCTTTTGGCAGTACAAGCATCCAGTTTTCTTTGCAATATTGTCTTAGCCTCCCACATAAACACACTCATGGGGCGATAGCTTGGCACGGTCATGCAGATTGAACAAACCGATCCGTTCAGCAGCGGACACAGTCTCAGAGGGGGAAGAAGCCTGCGGTGCTTATTGGTATTCCTTCAGCTGATCCTCATGGATACAAACACTGTCCCGCTCCGGATTCACACTCGGAGAAACGGGAAGAGCACCAAAGACAGGGAACAACAGGGACGCTCATCTTTGACTGTCTCAATGCAGGGCCGTAAACAGGATTTTAAAAATACTGAGGTCCAGAAAGAGTTTGAACAAAGAATGAATGAGGATCTGACTAAATTACAATTATTATCTAATATCTGACCATGTAAACCTGTATCTAGTTAGATTAGGGCCTGCTTTAGTCCTGGTTTGCTTTTTATTTCTTTTCCTGATTCATTACCCGGTTGTTAGACCTGCTTTAGTCCTGGTTCATTCCTGATTTGGTCTTGGTATTGACCGGGTTTAATTCTGGTTTTGATCTGTTTTACTGTAGTCCTGATTTAGACCTGGTTTAAGTCTGGATTTAGACCTGGTTAAGTGTTGATTTATTCTCTCTTTAGTCCTCATTTAAAAATTGGTTTACTAAAGTCCTGGCTTAGATCTTGTTTTAGACATGTCATAGACCTAGTTTGGCCTTGAGGCTTTGAGAGTTTGCATGTTTTGTGCAAGAAACATAATTTTTGCACATAGCTGAAAACATTGTATCTTGTACCAACAAAGCAGTCATTCATTTATAAATGTTCATTACAAAAATACAAAGGTCCAGACCTCTGTGAACTCAATGCTCTGTACAGTCATATTCCATTGCCAACTCATCTCATCCAAATCCCTCAATTGCTTTGTGGTTTGCTTGCAAAACATTTTATCAAAGTACGGCACATCACAATCACAAAGAATGAAATGGGGACAGCGCTTACTAAAGAGTTTCCTAAAAGACACCCCAAGAGAGCACCCAAATGAATTACTTAAGATGTTTTTTTCCCCTCCGTTATCTCATGAACTGACAGAAAGCCCGTCCAGGACTAAATCAATAGCCCATTAACACTCCCGGCTTCTCACTTGGCCCCAATGGACTCAAAAAAAATGTACTCGAAAAAGAGGATTCAATTAAGATAAATACGCAGCAAAAAAGTGAATTGAGAAGGTGCCGTAAGAGCGGCAAAAGAGCTGATTAGCCGTGGTAAATAAAAACACTACATTGAAGAAGACAGAAGATGCAGAGATAATGGGAGCAGTGGTTTACAATGTTTACTCCAGTGATAAAAGCCTTTTATGCAGATATTGGCAAAAAGCTCATTCATCTCTCTAAAAGGAAGTGTCCTCGTCCAGATGCCACTGAAATGGTGATGACTATTTTAGGTTAGTTTTGAAGTACTAGAGAATATCATATGGTTTAATAAAGGTTAAAAGTCCAAGCAAAACCACGAGGGAAGATGTAAGCTAAAAATGTGTAAAACAGCAGTTTGGGGTTTCACTTCCCTTGTCCCGAAAGTCATGATGACGCATTAACTTTATGTGTTTTATCGCAAAATAGTTAAATGCAATGTCCAAAGAGAGGAAATATAATAAATGTTTGAAACAATGTTTTTATCTTCAGACAGAATTACACTAGAGTGTTAGAAACCTTCATCACATTGTCTACGAAAAAATACTTTTATTCAAATACTGTACTGCTTTTAGACCTGGTTTAGTTATAAATTTAGTCCAGCAAAACTTGATTTGATTTAATACCAATTTAATTGAGCCCCAGTTTTGAGCGAGTACAGAGCCTTGTATCTCTTCATAGATAACATGTAACTTGTACAGTGTCTGTGGATGCCAGCCTAAACATTTTTAGGTTCCAAATTGTGCCAATCCTAATCCATTTTATAAAGACTACCATCATATATTACATTTTTAGTTGTTATATGTTATATGTGTCAGTATACTTAAGTCATATATCTTAAAATTTTGAATGTGACTATGCAGGAGGGGTTAAAAGCAGTGGGTGTACTTAAGCTTCACAAAATGAAGGTGTTGCATCATCGCTGGCCTCTGACCCACTATGTCCACTACACAATGGCTTTTTGAGGACTGAAAACAGGAATGTCAGTTGTAGCCAAGAAAAAGAAAAAAAACACACACAATTACTGTATCAACTAGTAGCATGCCGCCAAATCACAATTATGTCGCCACATTCTAACTAATCGGATATAATTGCTGAGTTGAATATGTGTCAAATTATTACAGAATTCTATTAGGCTAAACTAAAGAGAAATATTCCATTCATTTTGAGTGAGTGATCTGAAAAGTTCTAAGGAAGTTCTGGGAGGTGCTGGCAACAGGTTTGGCCAAACAGGTCAGAGAAGGTCTTCCAGGGAAAGGTATTTATTTGGGATGGTCCGTGCCTTAAACCAGAAAGAGAAACTACCTGTTGAAACTAAGTGGGACTTTCTGGTTAGACAACGGAGAGGGAGGCCATTGAGATGACAAGAACATGAGAGCAGGTATTTATAGGCATTAGGGGATTTCTGAAGATTCAAAAAAGTATGTAATTAGAAAAAGGTTACTCCTAGATTTTTATCAGATAGTGTTGTGCAAATAGTGAAGACGATTTAAAAAATGTGGGACAAGCACAAAAAAAATCGCAACAAACAAAATACAGTAGTACCGGTAATAATACTTGAGACTGGGTGCGGTTGGCATGTTCTCCCTGTGTTACTGTAGGTTTTCTTCTCTGGTTTTCTCGCACCATCCAAAGACATGCATGCATTTAGATTAACTGGTGACTCAAAATTGTGCCTAGTGTGAATGGTTGTCTGACAGTGTATGTCTCTGTGTCAGGCACCACGACTAGCTGTCCATTGTCCTGAGTATAGCCCACCTAAGGCCTATAGTTGCTGGAATATACTTAAGCCACCATTAGTGATAAACAGGAGCAGGCTGAAGATGATGAATGACTAACATTTTGTGCTAAATTGCTAAAATATTATGAGAAAAAGCATATTATATTTTACTAGACAATGCAATTTTCTTTCGTTGTGCCCTTTTTAGGCTTGGTGAGTGAAACCTTATATATTATTATATGTGACACCCTTGGCCTGAAAAGGTGAGGTTGAGGATGAGAAGCAGGTTATATCAGGTTAAATCTTGAGCCAGGGTGACCACAGAAGCAGAAACACTTGTGAGGGAGAGTGTGCGGACGACAAAAGCCCAGTTATACATTATTTACCAATTCAGTTTCTGTTTGCTCAGCTGAGTGAAGACTGCATCGGCTGTTTTTCTCCGGGCAATATATCAAGAAAAGCATCACCATAGACTTTCAAGTACAACAGTGAAAACATGCCTCTACTTCATAATTTAATATACACTTCTCCTCAACTTTTTTTATCATGTTTTTGTATCAAATGTTAACCATATTGAATCAAATGAGTGAGGATAGCATTTGATCTGACATATTTCACTGAGCAATGTGTCAGGTCTTAGGCCTTATAGAAAAGTATTGCCATAGAATTTTAAGTACAACTAAAGTTGTCAAAAAATTTCTCTACTTTTAATAATTTAACATAAACTTTTTAGTATCAAATGTTTATTTTGAATACTAAACGTTTATTTTTTTGTACTAGCCTACTGTGTGGAATGCACATAATAGACTTTAGTAGTGGTTCTTAACTTTTCACCTCAAATGGGAAGTACTGTTTCAAATAAAATCACCCTAAAAAACCCAGATTACATCTATAAGTAAAACATAGTTGCATATTGAAAATTTTTAATTTTAGACCTACTAAATAGGCCTAAGCCTGGACCATAATCTAGAACTAAACCAGTACTAAACAATGATCAAATGCAAGACTTAATCTGAAGTTAGAAAAGGATTAAAACAGGAACAAAACTGTCTCTAAATTAAAACTTGAATTGCAACAAAACACGAATATTACTAAAAAAGCCCATGTACCACCAGTAGCACCTGCACCACAGATTGAGAAGCAATGGGCTGACAGTAAGAATATATGTAGAGCCTATGGGGCTACCTACATAGTTACAGATTAACTAACCAACTTACACTACACTACTTGCTAACCAGTACAGTACAATGGGGTCCTTTGAAAAACAAAGCTTATCCTTATCCTGTAGTTTATTTAGGTCATCTTTGGGTTGTTTTGCTGCCTGTGTTTACTACAAAAAAGTTGTATAAAAGTATGCAATAATTTATTAATTAGGCTATAGTGAGAAGAAAACAAGAACATCAATTTATCCCACTAGCACAAAGAGATAGTTGTCCTCATGTAAGGGCTAAGTTCAAAAGATGCAGTCCTAACAAAAACAATATTTAACAACATACTTTAAACGCGTACAATCAAATATCGCTTGTAGATGCATGCATATAAATGTTCTTAATCACGTTGAGCACATAATAATGCACTACTGGACAACAATGCAGCCTCACATGATAGACAGACGCGGTGGTCAGATACTCACAGTCCGGCTGCTGCTGAGGTATTTCTCTACTTCACACAAACTTCGTACTGACACCGTTGAGCTGGGCATACTCTTCTCGTTTTTATCTCCTGTAACTTTACGTCTTCGTCGATCCTAGACGGTTACTACACATAACTAACCGCGTACTCATGTTTTAGCCTCCTTTTCTTCTTATATGTCCCCCCTGAACACGCGCGTTTACATGCACTGCCTCCTCAACAAAACTCAGGCGGGGAGGACGCACAACCCCCGCCCATCGCTCCGCAGGATAGTCCCGCCTCCAAAACCAGAGAAGGAGGGGTCAAAACTATCAAAACATGGGTCTGTCGCTGCCTGATAAAAGCAGATGTTATACATCTTTTAGAATATTTGAAAAATTACCAAAATATTATTTAAATGTATTTAATATTAGCCACACTTTAATTTAGTAGTTTTGCAATCCTGTGTGTGGTCTGCAAATTACAATACATCTTGCCTGGCCATCTTGCCTAAAGCATCAGTGCACCCCATTTTAAGCCACAAAAGTATTTATAATTTAAGCCAGCAGTCAGTGGTTTTCAAACTGTGGAACTGCCAGGTACTAAGGGTGGAACTCAACTCTCGAGGCTAGTCAGGAGTCTTTTGTAGTTTCTGGTAAGGCAGTCGGAATCTGGATTAGACCTGTTAAATGCTGTGTTCAGCTTGGTTTAGGTCTCAAATCTGTTGTTGTTTATCCATGATTATTTAGCAGTGCATTTTTCTTCTTTTTCAAGTCCTGTTTTAGGCTCATTTTTGTCTAACCCCTGACTGAAGTAATTTAGACTACTACAAAAACTCTCGCCTGCCCCATCCATCATCACATAAGAATCTGTTGATGCATGACAAGCTCCTCTTTAAAGTTAGATAAGGCTTGCATAATGATTATTGCAATATTTTTTTGTGGCAACTGTTTAGTCACACCAAAGTCACGAAGGCAGAAACTAAAGATGCACGTAGTTGTAGACATGCAACACTAATCAGAAGATCTAGTGACTTCAAGAACTCAGTGTGCACATATTTCTTCTAAATTAAATGTGTACTTAATGCATTGTTTTGTTACATTGCCTTCAGTCAAAGTCTTATGATGACATATTTTGACAAAAAGGAACTAACACATTTAGTATTGCCTTGATCTTTCCCCTTCTTTTGCTTCATCTATTACTTCCCCATCCAGACCACAGAGATAACCTGATTGGTTAGTATTGACTTATTAATTCAATTTTATTCACCCTAACTTACTTGAAGCACACGTCACGTCAGGGTGTGTAGTTTTTAATAGATTTTTATTTTTAACTTGTCTATTGTCTAGAATTCATTTGAGAAGGCATGTAAAATTAATGCATCACAGATTATACAGAGGCACCATGCATTGACACAGTTTCGTTAACCTCTGCTGCTCAAATAGGGTGAGTCAGGCGATGTAGAGATATGATAGGGCCACAGAGATAGCACAAAGAAGAAGCTGCTAGAACAGTGAATGGACTTCTAAAAATGGCAACAGACAGTGTTGTTCATCAAGTTTTAATGCATTTAACAGTGCTTTTAATTACTTGGATATATTCATTGAGAAGCAAAGTATAGTGAGAATGTGGCTGTTATGCACCAGAAGTTTAAAAAAAATCCTTTTGGGACTTTAGTATCTCTAAAAGTATACTGCCTGCACTGTCCAGTTCACCCATATTTGTAAAGGCCTCTTATGAAAAATTTACTAATAACACGCCGAAAGTCTAGTCTCTTTCAACAGAGCACACTGCAGCTTCTTCCTCCTTTGACGTGAAGTGAGAGGGATGGGAGGATACAGATTTTACATTAATAATTGAAAAGGGACACAAAAACAACAAACTTACTAGAAATTGAAGCACATTCAAACTTTGACAATTGTTTTTCAGTTAGGTGTAACTTGGAGATATGTCCATATACTGGGCACTTTTGTAGGACCTGGCCTGGTGTGGTTTTATCCTGCTGGAGTAAGTTGGTTTATTAAAAGATGGTCATCCCACCAGTTACATGGCTAAGCAAGAGTTCACCACCACAAACAGTAATTTTGCCTAGAGTTCCAAATTACAATGTGGGGGAGACATGCAAACCCTCAAACTCATGACCAAAAAATACAAAGTAAGCAATAATAAGCACTGAATGAAAAGCAATAGTCTACAATAAACATGACATGCAGTTCATATGCTTTATTTTAAAATCATGTTTTTCACATGAATTGTCCAGAAGGCAGAAAACAAGAGGTACAGCCACAGTTGCCTTCCTGGTAGGTTCTATATACATATCTATGTACAATGTTTTTTCCAAATTCATGATTTGTAAAATATTTTATAATAGAAGTGGGCATCATCCTTTGGATCAGCAAGCATTTACAAAATAAAGGTCATAACCTTTAAAAATAACAGGTTCACAAATAAGTTCACATTTTGAAGAGTGAGAAGTCTTTCAAAACACAAATCATTGTACAGGAAATACTGGAAGGAGATGGGGAAATAAAATACGATGTACTGTAAGAAGCACAGTCTATGTTGCAGTTGTCAAGAGTTTATTCTCAAATAGTCAGGTATGGAGACTTCCTGGGCTTAGATATGGCCTTCTTGAAATTTGCTCTTTAAATGAACTCTTTCGAGAGCATGATGGCTGTGTCAGCAGCTGACTCAATGTTGACCAATCTGAAGAGTTTTTTTTTAGCAAGCCACAAATCTTCAACAGTACGATGTGTCACAACACATAAGGTTCATATGCCAGACACTGTTTGGCTGTTGTAATCTGTGGACTCCATTTTGAGGATGTAGGGGATGATGCTGTCGATTTGAACATTTCCGATGAGTCCCGCGAAGAACAGCTCCTCTGTGACAGATGCACTTATGAGCCTCAGGGCTGGGAGACGAAGCAACAGCTTGGACAACCTGGAAGCAGTCAGAAAGAAATGAGACATGAAATTAAAACATGTTAACTACCCCAAGTAAAGCAAAACATCAGCCATTAAAATGTACATATTTTTGCAACTTGGCCAATAAGGTTATTTACCGATAGGAGTCTTCAGGGTAAGTCTGGGTGACATAATCCTGCAGCTCCGTGTAGGCCTTCTCTTGAAAAAACTCTATTTGTGGAATATTGTCTATACCTGGATGATCTGTTTTAGCAAACACAAGCACAACACAGACATAGACCTATTTTATTATTTGTGCAAGACATTTGCTTTAGTTGATATGAACATTTTTATTATTCACTTTCACTTACCAGGACTAAAAAGAACAACAGCTTTGAGGTAGGCATATTCATATGCGTCTGGAGAAAGCTTGGACATGCTGTTACAAAACTCCTGCATCCTCCAGATGTGCTCCATCACTAGCTTCACTCGTTCAGGGGACAGTTTGTCTGTAAGAGGTACACAAATTCAAGGTTATAGGAGAATTATCAATGGGTAAAAATGGTCAAATAATCAAACTGTAAAACACAATGTGTTAAATAAGCTTTTCACAAATCATAAATTGCCTTTGGTAGAAGACCTACCCTCCTGTAAGCTTGTCTGCAGATGGTTGATAATGGCACTTAGGATGGTACCAACATTCATAACATTAGAGCACTGTGCCAGGCCGAGGGCAAACAGTTCATTCCAACAGGCTTTCATCAGATTAATGTCATTGTCTTGACCACTACAAACAACATAAATTAATTTATAGCAAAACCATTGCATTCATTCACCTTGAAAAAAATTAAGAAAAAGTTCTACAATCTACAGCCTATGAAGCTTACCTAAGAGCCTGGAAGGCAGGTATGGAGCGAGCCCAATGCATAGAGAGAAAAAGTAACCGAGATGCAGACTCACAAATGTAGTTAACATTGAGGTACTCTGGCACAGGCAAAGGCATCATAAGCTGCAGAAACAATTTATATTCAAAATAAAAATGCACAACTATTGTGTTACACTTAAAAATTACAATTTTGTATTTTTACTTTGAAGGGGATGTGACTATCAGAGAGAAGAGGCCCATCCAGCTCCACCACAGGACCAGACTGATCCCCCGACATTAACTGCATTGTCGCCTCCAAGGAGTCTCCTGCTGAGCCATCATTAGGATGAAGAACTTTTGCTAGGGTATCAAACGCTCTGTAAATTGTATTGAATAAAATCACAACATGCACAGATCAAATCTTCTCTTACATGATTTAGACCTCCATTTATAGAAACAACTGTACAGTATACAACAATATCCAAGACATTGTCCAGGATGGTACATTTTGATCAGCAGGAAGGAATTGAATTAGAGCAGCTGAGTCAGAAACCACATGGCCAAACAGGAAATCTCATTACGGCTCATGACAACAGAAATACCTTTTGGTTTCTTTCCTGTTCTCATGAGTTCTCTGATTTACGGCTAAGTCATAAATGTTTGTTATTCCTTCTTCTTTGCACATACCGTGTGATGTCACTTTGCTCTTCTCCCTGAATATCTGCGATTGAACTGTCACCATTGCTCATCGTCTCGACTCCCAGCATGTCGTTGCCACTTTCACTTTCCTCTCGTGTCTTGTTGAGGTGGGCAAGGGATGTCACTACATTTGCCAATGTACCAAGGTCCCCTTGTGAAGGATCATCCTTTTGAAGAATTGAAAAGCATTAAAAGCAAAATATAGAGTATTAAAATCAGTGTTATTATATCCATAGCAAACATTTGTGTTACCTTGTCTGGAGATGCTGGGATCAAAATGGTGTTCTCCAGTTTCGGGAAGGGGTGTTGGATGTTGAGTAACATACTGGACTCCAACAAACTTGTGGACCTGCCATTAGAGTTTCTGCTTTTTGTATTGTACATAAAATAAAAAATACATTACAAAGTGTAGAAAGATAATTAAATAGTAGAAATTATTTTTATATAAAAAGTTTACATAATTTAATTTAGTGTGTATAAATGTACCTTGCAGTTTCTTTGTCAGAAACAAATGTCGGTGTTGCGGCCAGAGGGCTACACAGATTCTTGCGAATGTAGATCTTCTCAGTGGAGGCTGCACAGTTGACTGATTTCTCTCGAGTGACTTCCACAGGCTTTCTCTCACACTGCACAGCTACAAGACAAAATGCAAAAGATTATAGGACTCTTTCTAAGAACCGTGTCTAGATGCATTATATATTAATATATTGCAGTGTCTTACAGTCCTGCTTCATGCCCAGAGCTATGCAGCGCTGCAGTCGACAGTACTGGCAGCGGTTTCGATGGAGCTTGTTTATGGCACATTCTCCAGAGCCTCGACATGTGTACACCAGGTTCTTTCTTATACTACGTTTAAAGAAGCCCTTACAGCCCTCACAGCTTACAGCTCCATAATGTCGCCCTGAAAAGAGATATATTGGGTCATATGTGTGAATTCAATACGCATACAAATATGTGTATTTTGTAGAAAGTGTGCATATGCCTCTACCTGATGCTTTGTCCCCACAGACAACACAGTACTCAACAAGAGGCTTGCCGATAGACTGGTCTGACCCTTCTGTTACAAACTGAAAAACAAGCCAAAACAATGGACGTATTTAAAACAGACTGCACACAGCAATGGTTTTGACGCTCCAGTCATGAGATTTCAGTACATAACTTGTTTATTAAAACTGTCTGGAAAAGTCACTAACAGCTTATGGCAATACCTGAATTTGTTGCCCTGCCAGATCCGGAGCAGCAAACAGCAGCTGGTTAACCCCGGAACCGTCTGGAGCGGCAAGGATGACCTTGTTAGGTGAGCCTTCCTGCTTCAGTATAACTTTTCCACCGGAGGTATAGTCAGCATTCGCGAGGATGAACTGCTGCTTTCCAGGAGAAGACGGCTCAAGTGCAGTAACAATCTGGATCTTTTGCCCAGTCTGCTGATCAGTTACTATCTATAAAATAATTTAAAAATATGGTTGTTTTATTTTTAAAGGTCAGCTACATTTAGGTACTTGGGATGTGTGTGCATTTGCAATTATTTTAAAAAGAGATGGAGAGAAACTAAACTTAGAAGCCTAAAGCTTGCCTCACTAAAACATTTCTCTTGCTTACTACTACACTATACTGCACTACACCACACATAAATGCCATAGCAATTTATTAGCAAAAACCACACAATAGAAGTATCCACTTACCTGAATTCTGTGTCCTAAAGCCACGTTGCCATCTGCTGACACAAGCTGAATCCTTTGAGTTTGTCCATCCATACTGATTTCACATCTACTTGTGCTGTTCTTTTAGCAGTAACCCATGTAGTCCTAAACAGAAACAAAACATTTGATTAAAACATTATAAATCTTACATACAACTATGTGAAAGATATAGGAGAGGACATATTACATTATGATGTATTTCATGTGTGGTAAATCTGACTTAGTGATTGGCGTTCATTTGTTTTTGTTATGAAACACCACGCTTATAAACTTCATGCACATCCTCACTTTGTTGAATATGTGCATATGGCAATTTTGGTTTTAGATACTAATCACAAGTCTGCCATACATAATTTAGTTTTTCCATAAAAATACTGTATGCTGAAGTATAGTATAATTGATGTGTGGCCTGTGCTAACCCATGCAGCTAGCATGAAACTGCACTACTGATCGAAAGTAGGTCTTTAAAAGAGATGTACAAACATACGAATGGCCAAAATAGCTAAAACTAAAACCCAAACAAATTGTTCACGGGAAAATATTTAAAATCGATACGGAAGGATAAGGTATTTCTTTTCCTGTGGGTGAAAGGTCAAGATTGAAGGGTTAAAGCATGCTAGGGTTAAGGCCCATGGTGTCGTGTTGCGGGCGGAACATCGGCTGTGAAAAATCAGAAACAAACCCGCTCGATTCATTATAACAGAAATCTACGTCTATCAACGATGCATCGATACTCTTTCCTCGCAGACAAAGCCGTAACTGGGGTGTATGGTCACGTCTATGTATGTAATATAGTAAATGTATTAACCGGAAAGCTGGACGGGCTGTCATTGATGCTAACGACGGGCTAAAGTGTTCCTGTTTACGAACACGTCTGAGACACTACCCTACACATTAGCAAACGCAGAACTGTTTCACGTTACTAGTCGTACCAGAATATGTCCATGAGCAAATACTCTCAGATACAGTTGTAAATTATATGTAAATTGATAAACATTACCACGTGAAAGCTCCGAGCAGGGCTAGCGAGCTAGGTTAGCCTTCAGCTAATGTGATAGCTAACTGCAGCTCCTCTGTTGTACAGCTCCTTAACACTCCCTCTCTTCCTGTTACTGGTCCGAATCGTCTCCAACGAGGTCCACATGCATCCGTATAAATTACTGTACCATGCACCAAAGATGAAGATGAGTAATATCTAGATTTACCTCCAAAATTTAGTAATTTAAACTATAAGTGCTGTTAGTCGTGGGGTCAGAGTTCGTGACCTCCTAATGAATATACATTATCTGCGCATGCGTATAGGAAGAAAACACCACAACACTGTTTAATTGAAACAAAAAGTTCTGGCGGTTCTAAAACACACTTTAATTGCGTCTTTATACATGTTCAATATACAGTTACAAAAACAAGTGGCCAAAATTTACTATATTCATCTAAACATTGGGACTTAAGTGCAAAACATTTTCCAATGGCTTATGACCTGGCCTAGAAATTCTATTGGCAGTCTACACAGTTCTTTATTACTATGCTACACAAAATTATATGGGGAAAAAATAATAATCAAATTTTATGTGATACATATAATCAAACATTGTGTGTCATACAGTAATGTAAAAAAATGTTTAACAAATTGGTACAGGTACAAAAAAATTGAAGTCAATAGATTTTTGGCAAATTAAATTACAAAAATGTTTACACTTGGCTTAAATAATCTTGTGTATGTACAGTTAGGTAATAATACTATTGCTACAGTTTCGAGGCTTCTGTGAAAGCTTCAATCCATCTGTTAAAAAAAAAAAAAAACAGTAATGCAATATTCATTATGAATAAACATCTAAAAATACAAAACCACTGATTTACCTCTCAGCCGTTTGAGCATCATCAGCTTTAAATCTGAGCATAAGAGTATTTTTGTGTAGGAGTCTGAATTGTAACTCTGAATCAGACTGTACAGAAAAACCTAACAGAGGCTGACTTTTTAAAGCAGCAACATCCTGCACAAGAACAAATACAGAATGTAACATTACAGAAATTTTTACCATTTTCAAAAATAACTCCTACAAATAAAAGAATGAGACATTAAGCACGTACTGTACCTCACTTGCAGCGTAAGTATACAGGATCATATCTTTGATGACGAACCACTGTCTCTTCCCCTGCTTTTTATTGCCTTTTATCCTCTCTAAATACCCACTCATGGAAGAATTGACTGTATTCGCAGTCACCTGAAAAATGCACAATGATGTGATCAGCCATTAATTATCACAACCCTCTTCTGATACTGATAGTACCATTTACCTCTTTAAGATAAGCAGGTATTTTCTTGTGTTTCCGAGTGAAGGCAAAAGTGGATTTATTTGTGACGGAATGCGATATGGCCTTGTCATCTGGTTAAGGGTTATGGACAAATACAAGAATTGTAAGAATGGACATAAAACACATTTAATTTAATGTAATGTATCAAAATGAATCTTACTTTGCTGTTTCTGAAGCACAACGTAACACGGCTGACACACTCGCGCAAACTTGTACTTAAGGTATTCAAGGGGGTAATTATTGGAGGAACAATTGTCGCATATCACCTGATAATCAAAAGTATAAAGATACATGAATTTTCCTGGTAAGGAGTGTTGTATCTATTTTCAGTTGAATCTATTTAAAAATCTCACCTTCCCACATGCTCGGCAGTGATGTCGCCTCCATGTAGTTGTAAACTTAAAGGTACAGACCATACACATTGTGACCCTCGAGTCTGGTATCCAAATAGGAGCTTTCGAGCCCAAAGGAGCGCCACTTCCAGTATCTACCTATAAAATAAAACCATAAAGCTTTTTCATTTAACTTCATTAATATAACAATATATCAAGTGAACTTTTCTTACATCATCATCAGCTTTGCCAGGAATAAATGAGGTCTTTTTCTTCCTGAAGTCATCGATTGCTTTAGAAATAACCTTAAGCCACTCATCTCTCTCTGTGGCTGAACTGCATAAAGAACAAGTCTCACTCAAACAAACAAGTCTGTAGAGCACCATCGTAAAATAACAGGGATATTTGGTGTGTACCTTGCAGAGAGGATGAAAGAGCGCTCCACACTCTCAATGTTAAGCTCGTTCTGGTAAGCCTCTAGGACTGGTTTGCTTACCTACAATTATTTTCATTGTCACTTATGTGAATATTTCAGTAGGTATCTCGTGTTATACAACAGATTAAAAGTATGGCAAAATTGTAAGAGATTCTCACCCTCATACGAGCCAGGGACAGCTTGTTTTTGACCTTGTATTGGCCAGACTGGCCAGGAGTGGTATACAGCAGCATGTCATTAAACTTGAAAACAAACACATGTTAAATTTTAATTTTTTTGTGTTAAAGATTGCATCAGTTTCCTGATTGTTAGTTATGTGGAGTATTTGAACATGTATTTTCTGTGAACTGTACCAGGAAAAACATTCTGGGCTGCATCACTCTCCTGGAAAGTTTATTGAGTGCACCTTCTTTCAGGAAGATCTAAAAAAAAAACATACCAGAATAGGTTAAATAATATATATTTTTAGTTATTTTTAATAATGATGTTCTTTGTTTGATTTTGTCTCAAAAATATTTATATATATTTTATATTGACTCTCGGTATAAATTGACACTTACTCGGCCTGGCTGGACAATCTCATGTTGTCCAGTCAGTCTGCACTGCACCTGAATCAGCTTCTGAAAAATATCCTGAAAGAGGATGCAATATTATAATAGCTGTGAAATAAATACATTATGAATAAATGATGCCAATAATGTAACTCACCCCCTGTTTCATGATGTCATTGGCATGATTGGCAACTTCTTTTACTATCACTAGTGCCTCTGTAGGGTTAACACAAAATAGGCATTGTGGGACATTAATAACAGTTTTTCTTTGTATTAAACCATATTTAAGAGTGGTAACCTTGTGTGTCTTTGTAATCAGACGAGTCCTCAGTCAAGTTCTTCAGATAATCTAAAAACAATCATAAAACAGCTTTATTGACATACACATTTATGCTTTTAATATGGCAGTTCAAAGTACTCATTGCAATGTAGTTACTAAGGTATGTAATCTGAAATGTAAATTCAAGTTAAAGTCTTTTGTTATATAATCTAATTACTGATGACGTGGGGCACATTCTTTCGATTTTGAGGGTGATTTACCAACCCTTATCCATAAGACTCAAGAAACACTAGGCTCATGTTAAAGCACAAGTTATGTCAGCAAATCTTATTTAGGCCTCACTTATAAATCTCATTATACAAGGACTTACTAGGCACTCATTTAGGAACATAATTCAAATACCAAGTGTCATCCTTTTTTCTGGACACCAGAGGGCAGCATTAAGCTAATGATGAGTATGCAGTAAATACCACAATACAAAGGCTCTAATGTGAAACACAACAGCAAATAACTTTTAAAATATTGTGAGGAATAATGTACCCGTGAGTAGCAGCTGATATTGGGGTATCCTCTGAACTGGCTTGAGGAGATAATGGTTTAGAGCCAAATTGGCACAAACTGGACTGGCCTTAAAAAGAAACACACCACATCAATTTCACAGAAAAATTAAACTATTCAAACCAAAGCTCGCATCAAGACAAACAGGTTCCGCAAGTTTCATCACCTCAAATTCCCGAACGACTGTGCCAAACGCTGGGTTCTTCTTTGTCTGCTCTGCCAGCAGAGCCACATTCTTGTCAAACTCACGGATGTAGGTCGAGTACATTTTCAGATAGGCCCCCTTCTTTACAAATATATCTGCTACCTTGGAGTTATCCCCCCTGCACACAGAAAAGGAAAAAACTCTAGTCATATATTAGTGATATTAAACATTCTACTACAAATCTTAACACAAATCTTTCTCTAAACAAAAGGGCTGCAAACAAAAAATTGCAATATGAGGTAATGTTTTATGGTAAATGTGCTTGGTGAGTCAAATCTTTTGCTTTGCGAATTATTATTTTGGGACACACTGCTTCCCATTTTTAGAGCCACAAAGGAAGTTTACTAATATTTCAACATCAAAGCACATGAATGGGGAAACAGGGTTGTTCAGCCAAGTCTTGCAAACATTCAAAGTGTATAATGTAAACTTTATTAATAAATTCTACATTGTTTTGTTGATTTTTGTGATTACCAGGTGGCCACTCTTTGCCGCAGCTCCTTAAGCAGATCTTGGTTTAGTTCATACAGCTGTGGCAGATAGTACAAGATCTGGTTGAGCAGCCGATCTTCAATCACAGGCTTCGGACTTTGACGTGACGCTTCATGCACTGCATTACGAAAGTCCTGTAAATGACAAACTTATTTATAGCCATATCAAGAGATTAACATACACCCATGGTACACCATTCATTTGCCAATTAACACAAATGACTAAATAGCCAGCAAAGTCATACAGACATGTTCAAGGCAAACCAGCTAAAGTTCAAAAGAAGCATCAGAAGAGGCAAAAAAAGTTGATCGAAGTTACTTTGAACATACCAGCCAGACCGCATCTTAAACTAAATTTTACAGAATGATCTTTAGTGAGCAGCAACTCTGTGGACAAAAAAGCCATGCTTTTTGGATGTCAAATGTCCAAAAAGAAAGGCTTGAAGCTTGTTACATCAAGGTCTGCAGAGGACCATTTCCGAATGTACAAAATATCAAGTTTTGAACCTAATAACGCTATGACAGCAAGAAGACCACACTGTGGCCCACTTCATAAGGTAAGTTCTTCCTAATAAAGTGGGCAGCGGATAAATTCATCAAGGCAACAAACTAAAACTGCTGCACTTGAAGACTTTAGTTAAAAACAGATGCGGTAAATAATGCTGACCTATTGCCCACCACTCAAAACTGGACTCATTTGAAAGAACTGAATATTTCCTGGGTACTTTGAATCAGCACAAAACCAGAGCTTGAGGGAGCTGTTTTCTGCTTTCCATTTTGATGATGTGGATGCTTTTTGCCAGATAATGGAAACTTGGGATAATTAAAGCTACATGTAAACCGCCGCAGAGCTGTTCTTGTGGTTTTGAACACGTGTGATCTCCTCCTCCATACCAGCACTACAGCAGCTGTGTTAAGTGTGTCATGTCAAGACAAAAAGATTAGGCAGGAAAAACAGGATGGACAAAATAAATAAAAATGCTGATGTGCCTCTAAAGAATGGGATAAGATACTACATTTTAAATCACCTAAGTTTATATAACAGAGGTCTACAATGCCTGGTCTATTTGTGTCACTCAACTTTTTACCTTCTATAAATGCTTCCAGAAGTGTTGGGGTCCATTGTTTCCTGTCTGTGATAGTACGCGACATTTTGACCACTTCATTAGGTAGACGTAGCAGGCCATATAGCTAATAGGGTGGTCTCACTGTGGTCTTTTCAAGGGTTTACCAGGAACTAATCTGGCTATTTTTTTATTTAAAAGTTTATTTTTCCTGGACTGTTCTCTTTAAACCCCAGGGCAGCTTTTCGGGCAAAAAAATATTCACAAGTCACTAAAAAAACCTGTTGCCCAATTCTGATAATTGCTTTGAACTTCAGCAGATTTATTTTGAACATGTCTGCAACATCATTTAAATTGAGTTAGTTTGGCTGCTTTACTTTCAACCTCTGCCAACAAGGTATGGTCTTGATATATGATTTTTTCACATGACTCTTACCATTTTACAAATAGGAAATTAAATGTCTTGGTGGAGGTCTGTGCTCTACAAGTGCTTCTACTTGTTTATTATTTTTCTTAGTTGTGTGTTGTGTGTATTGTCACATACAACAATTGTAAAGAATAACTAAGGAAAAACATGTACGGAAGGAATGTGAATCATGTGGGCTAGACCAAATGCTTTACAGGCAGCCTTATCCACTCTTATGGGGTGTGCCTCAGTGGGCAGAATAATTAAATACACATGGAGAATGTTTAGACAATGGACTACAAAGTCAAACATAACATGGAAATGTGATGGTCTACTTACAACATGAAGTAGCTTGAGGACATCAACAAAACTAAACAAAAAAGAATACAAAAAATACAATATTAATACCTGTACGTTTAGAGCTTTTGTGGTAAGCACCAATCAGGCAAATCATTATGACCACTGAGTAAAACATACAAAATCTTTCTTTATCAAGGGTCTTGTTAGTGAGTGGCATATATTAAGGAGTAAGTGAACATTTTGTCCTCAAAGTTAATATGTTAAAAGCAGGAGCAATGGGCAAACCTAAGAATATGAGCATGTTAAGGGTGAAACTGTGATGGCTTTGAATAGATGTGTCAGAGCATCTCCAAAACTGCAAGTGTTCCTGGTCGGGAAATGGTCCATATCAAAAGTGGTCAAAGAATGTGGTCATAATGGTATGCCTGATCAAAGTATAATTATTTACAATACATCAGCATTTATAAATCAAGTGGAAAACCTTGGTCTGATAATCCAAACCACACAAACCAAGTTTCTTACACATTCTCTGACGTCATTATTTCTGTTGCAATGTGTTGTATCTTGTTCTTCTTTCTTTTCAAAGTCTAAAACACAAGAAGAAAATATAATTACAAACTCACTTTGATGGATGAATACATATCTACAAAAAACCACTCCCAGCTGATAAAGAGCCTGCTTTCACTGTTTTATTAATGTAATGTTTCCTGTGTCTGCAGCAGCTGTTGAGGTCAGGGAATGTGAGCAAACAATGTGTCAAAAAGACACAGGCCCCAGACAAAGTGTAATCTCCCAGACCTTGCACAGAATAAACGGCACGTGTTGCCTTCTGGTAAATATATTTAGGCATATCTCGGGACTAAAGTCAAATATAAAAGTCCTTACCGCACTCTCCACTGTTTGCTCAGGGTCGCCTTTACTCGAGATAGAGCTGGTGTCTTCCTCATCTTCCTCTTCGTCGGTTGAGTTGTCCATAATGTCTTCATCCGACGGCCGCTCCTCTGTGAGTTCTTCACGGAAAGAGTTTCTGTTAAAACAGGACAGTGAAAATCAAGTAAGTAAACATTTTCATTTTGGGGTTTCCCTTTCCGGGTTCACTCAGAAAGACATTTATTAGCATAGATTATTTGGAATAGTTTTTCCTAAAATGCTGATCCTCCTGACGCAACCATTTATGCAGGTTTGGGACAGGTACAAGGTATATACTGACCCTTTGTTGTTTAGAACCAGGAATAAGAGTGTAGAACAAAAAGCTGGGTTGAGACTAAAAAGTGTTTGGTCAAAATTATTTCTAGCCTTAGCAATATTGAAAAAAAGATGTTTAGGAACATGTTAAGGAATTAGTATGGAGAGCCAGGAATAATATTTTTATGCATGCTTATTATATATCTTGTTTTGTCTTGATTACATTGGTGGCATGATGGCTGATTAGTAGAAAATTGTCTGACTAAATTTGAAATGGCAGTGCACATTACAGTAAGAAAATTTCACATTTAAAGCACCCTTGACAAGCAGGCCTACGGAAATGGCAATGTATCTTTTGGTTGTTTTTTGGTCAGCAGCATAGCTCACAATTATAGAATTTCAATGTAACAATTTCAGAGTCTATACACAGACTTACTTATGAATCACTGCAGGAATAAATAACATTTCTAACATGCCACAGCTCTCGGGGGGGAAGTACATGTGATACAATGGCAACTCCCTGAACTAACTAGAAAAAGAACTGAGTTACTGTGATGTTCATTCTCCATTGGTCTCGTTCATGACACTGTATTTGTTATGGTTTGTGGTAATTCATTAATGTGTGAATACTCCAGCTTGCTTGTACCATGTGATAGTTGTGTCCTGACACTAAGCCGTATACAGTTACACAAATCATAATCCTATTTAGCACTACAAGCTCACTGCTGCTTACTTATCACAAAAACATATATTTTGAACATCAGATGAAAATAATGATTCTCAATATCTCAATGGTGTTACAGTGGTTCAATTTACAAGAACTTTTTTTTAAATTGCCAATATTTGAAATCTGATTTAAAATTTGCCAAAATTAGGTCACGCCCAGGTCTAAACTAACCAAACCAGGGGGAAAAAATCCATGAACAACATACTCTACAGATAGCATCGAACCAAAACCCAAACCAGCGTAATATAGATTTCCAGTTTCAGATTAAACTGGGATAAGTAATTAGTAACTTATGACCCAATATGATGATCAACTATGCTACCTCAGCCTCATGTTTTAATTACTGGGTCAATAAGGGCCCATAAACCCACCTTCTGCTTTGACAGCAATCTGATCCAAGAAGCACATGCTCTGCCATTGTAAACCGTTTTGAAAATATATTATATACATCTTTTATAGTTTGATGTAATCTTTGGTACTTAACTCCTACTGTTTCATCAAAATAGCGAAAGCAAGATACAATACTATGAACAGTTTTATTTAGATTTTTTTGTTTCTGCTGCTCACTTCTATAAATGAATTATTAATTTGAAAGCACCCTTGCTCCACATTTATTTATACACATATACACAAATATTTTGATTGTAAGATTTGAAAAGTTGTATTTCTATTATAAACTTTGTGGTCACTTCATTTTCAATATCAATGAGGCAGTGGATAAGAAATGATACACAAGATAAGCCCACCTGGCTGCAACAAATTTGCCATATTCAATTTACTTGTGATGCTTGCTTTGTACATGCCTGCGTACCTAAATATATTGAGTAGCTGCCATGCAATGTGTCTAATTGGGTATTTGCCTGAACTAGCAGATGTATATTGGTGTATCTATTAAAGTGGCCTGGGAGGGTCATTTACTTTACCTGGGATAATCATAGATATCAAGTGGTGGTGATTTGTCTTTCTCCAGTGTCATGTAGGGCTCCTGTTTTTCGTAAATATTATCATCATCATTGTACATTGGACTGGGCCAGTCATCCTCCCAGGACATTGGTGATGTTACTTCATCATCTCCCACATTAACGTTCATATAATCCCCAATCTCTTCATAGAGCTGGCTATTCTCGTAGACCTGATCTGGCTCTTCGTTAGGTGAAAACAGGTCCCCATCCACGCTTTGTTCAAGTTCTATGAGCGGACAAGAGGACTTCCGTGCCCCCTTGTATTCCTCTCGGACATTTGGAGATTCATCCTCTTCTCTAGGCTCTTTCTCATTATCACTATGGTCTTCTGCCTGGCTTTCTCTTGCCTTAAACTTCTTCTGTACCACAAGCTTTAAGTCCAGCAGCATTTTGAAGGAGTTCTTTCGAAGTTTTTTAGGACGATTGCTGTCAGCGCCTGAAAACGACTTGGCTTTGCTGAGACTTAAACGTTTTGAAAGTGTAGCAGTTTTGGTCTTCTCATCTGGAGGCAGTGGTAGCTCTCTCATAATCATTTCCTTAGTTTCCATTGAAGGTACCATCTCCCTTTTGTCATAATGTTTAGGTGTTTCTTTCTCATCCAGCGATTCCATACTCCTTGCCATTTGGTTGTTCCGTCTTTGAGGTTTCTGCGGAGGGACTTTGGCTATAACTTCCTTTTTTGGTGGTTGGATAAATGAGTTTCTTGGACTATCAACAGAGCAATAGATAGGCTCCTCTATGTTCTTGATTAAATTCTCCGTCCCATTGTCTTCTTTATCAACAGATATCTCCATTTCATGCACGTCCAATCCCAGGTCTTCCTCCTCCACCTCCTCAGAGCTAAAACTTTTACCTAATTCGGACAGAAAGGGCTTATTTCTGGGTGGAGGTGCTGGCGGAGCGTATGTTGGTTTTGGGATGCGAGACCAGGTGGATTCCCGACGAGAAGCAGGTATATTGACAGATGAGGATGGGACGTTCTGCAAATCCGATGACACCTCATTTACCTCATTGTACACTATCTCTTCCTCCAAATTTTCCTGTGCGGACAGTTCAGTGTTCCTGGGTTTCCGAGGTATAGGGACTGGGAGGGGCTTCCTATGAGCTGATGGGATTGGGATAGTATTGGATGGACTAGAAATTTGGTCCGTGTCAAAAACTTCTTCCTCTGTTTCTTGCCCAGGTGCGGATTGGGATGTGACGCAAGATTTTACATCAACAGGACTTTGTTTATGAGGAAGAGATGGACTATTTGTTAAGGCAGGACTGTAGATGGGCTTAACTGTGTTGAGATTTTGGTACAAGGCGAGCACCTCTTGGAAGGGTTTGTGACTACTAAGAACATTGTCATTTAAAGCATTACTATCCTTTTGAGTAGTGTTTTCAGGTACGTTTTGTTCACTATTTTTCTCTTGCTCACTTTTATTTTTGGTTATGGTTTTCAGCTCTTTTTCTATTTTGGAAAAAGTTTCATTTTTGATACACCTGCAGTTTTCCTTGCTGCACAAACAAATAGGAATGATGTAATCCCAGTTTGGACGTTTGTTTTCTTGCTGTAGTCCATTTTGAGAGTTTAGTAGGCCCTTACTCAGAGGGCTTTCTGGGCCTGGTGATTGGTCTTTAGATGCAACAGCTGTAGTCAGTTTAGGGGTACCGGGTTTCGGAGCAAGAACTGGTTTGGGTTTCCTGGCTGTGGCGGGCGATGGTACCGACAGGGCCTCTCTTTGTGGTGTAGCAGGGGACAAGCCTGGTTTTGGAGAATGGATGACTCTTGGTTTGGGGGCCAGAGGTGGCTTCTGAAATCCTTAGAAGAAAAATAGAAGATGTAAATTAGACACACGATAAATGATAAATACAGTACCTAAGGAACTGACAACAATACATGGGTAATGCTGCTTTTCATTCATCTAAAACCTCTTCTTGGCATCAACAAAGCATTTTCACCCACACAAACCTTTGCTGCTGAATCTGAATTCTTGACATAACTGGATCAGTAGATCATCAATGTCTGTGTGGCCATTTCTCTGTGGTCTATTAACCAGGTCATGTTTAATAGTCGTGTAAATTTGCTTGGTTTGAACTTGAAAAAAAGTACACTGCTAAATCAATTGGCTGGATGTGATGTAACTGATTAAATGTTCCCTCCGTACAGGTCTACCTAATAATGTGGCTAGTGATTGCACTTTTTAATATACAAATCACTGTCACAACTTTATAATTAGGTCAATAAGTTCAATTTCATTCATTCAGGTCTTCAACAAAATTGAATTGCCTACAATATCCGGTTCCATAAAGATAGTGTATCATAGAGCAATGAAAAAAGTTAAATTATATGGATGTTTCTAAGTTACTTAAGCATTTTGGCCGAGTTTGATTTATTTTGATCAGACTTCTCCATCAGATTTACGAAATAAAAAGTCATCTGCCAAATTATATATTAACATAAGCTACAGATTTAGCATAAAATGACCTAAATGTATTTACCATATTTGTATATTTAATCACAGATGTTATCCTAATGCAAGTTAAGCATTTAAATCTGGTCTGATCCTATCCCAGTGACAGCTTAGTGTAAACCTGCCATACAGTACCACTCCACCTCTGCAGGGGTTCAAAAATCACATGGTTTTAGTCTGAAACTCTATTACCACAAAGTAATCCAGCCCATGTCAACAGCACAGAGACAGATGGGGGGTGTAAGTGAATAGAGGAAGGGGCATACTAGTTCCAATACAAGTGATGGAAAAACCCTCACAAACTGGTTTGGCTAGTTCAAATGGTAGCTAATGATAATGGACGTGATTATACTAAAGCTATACTTAAAATGTAATGCATTACAATTTCAAATTAACTTAATCATAAAGTTGTATTAGGCCGATGCTGTTTTGCATACACTAGAAAAAACTGATTGATAATAAACTGGGTAAACAATGACTTGTGAATTTCAAGTCAACAAACTAAGTACTGCCTAATTTTAAAGAGTGGCCTTTGTGGTAAAGTAAAAAGCCAACAAAAGACAATATAATCTAGACTAATTAAAAACCATGTAGCATAGCATGACTGCCAATAAATCTACATCTACAAAGTCAATTCATACGCAACATGAACTTTTGAGCAACTTAGCTTACCTGTGTTCATCATCTCGACTCTTTTTGCGTTGCTTGTATTATTTGCCTTCAAATCAAATCAGTGTAGAAGTCAGCGCACCTTGGTTCATTCACGGACGCATGACCAAACGACGATTTAATTCAAGTTTTTCATCAGAGGTATTTTTTTGCTGTACTTCAATTCACACTTGTCGTCCGTCGGCACACAGTCCTCTACGAAGCCGCACTGACTGCTCTAGTCAAGTAAATGAGCTTCCTCTGCGCTTCTGTAAACACGTCACTAGGGGGCGTCAGCTGCCACATACAAGCCACACAAAGCTTATTTGACCAACATTTAGGCTAAAAGTAACTGGGAGTGAAATTAAAGTAATTTACAACATTTAAATAATTGTGACTAGTTTGCTAAGCCAGTCCTTCCGCATTCCCGCACATACATTCACCCATGTGTTTATTACAGCTGATATTAAAAGCATGGATGACTCACCTAGACAAGTATGAGTGGCAGCCAGCTGATGCATCTCTTACCTGTTTTAATTGAGCTTTGAGGAAGTTAGAGATGACTTATCAACAGTGTTTCATAATTCTGCTGTCATTATGATGCTGTCATTTTAGCATGGTGTTACAGGAACCCGGCCTAGACTTTGATGGGAAGGAAGAGAAAGGAAAACTCCCAAGGAATGATCACCACATGATTGCGTTTATATGCTATGTATTTTTAAAACAAAGTCTATTTACAGTAATTTTAAATAATCCTTAATTCAATGTAATTTGAGTGTAGGTATGGTTTCATCTCATTGTCAAAACACATGAATGACAGTAAATCTCAAATGCCCAATGAATTAATATGACAGTGAAGGTGTGTCTAGTAATCAATCCGCCTCAGCCTCAAAGAAGTTGCGATAGATCCTGGTTCCCTAAAGTATAAAATTTAATGAAAAAGTCTGTTTTGCGTACACTATTTATTTTGTTTTGACAGGATTGTGTAAAAATCTTGTGCTGGATTCTTTCTTTTTTGGTTTGTGATAACTGTCCTTTGGAGGTTGACGTGTTGTTTCTGGACCTGTACCCAAAGAAAGGTTTACAATCAGATAGACAATAATTTTTCATGTATTTAAATTGAATGACCCACCCTTTAGAGGGATGTTTTCAATTTCTTCTGCAGAAAAGCCTATCTTTGTGTCTTGTGGGGTGTCTTTAGCATCAGTATCAACCTTGTCACTGAAATGAAAAACAGTAAACAAGAAATTAGTGGATTGGATGTGTCGTAATTGTGTCAGGTGATGGTGCAATAAAGCCAAAACCATAATTACAAGGGTGCAGTCTACCTGAACTTGAAGTCTGGAGGGAGGCTTAGTCCTAATCTGTAGTCTCCTCTGGCTTTGGAGATCTTCTTTTCAAGGTCTTTGAATGGGCAGCTGGAATCACTGTATGCAATGTATCCAATAAACAAGAGCTTCCCTTTGATGTACATCTGAAAAAAAAAATGTATTAAGTTTAATTGTGTTTTATTAAAGGTCACCGCTGTCAAAGATGATATAGAAGAGTGTGTACTGCTGAGGAGTGTGTACTACTCTACAGTCAATATTCTTGCAGTTTTCAGTCATGAGAGAGCATTTTCCCTAATTTAATATATGCATATCCCAAATCAATACCATTTATTTAATATATTACATAAATCATCTCAACTGGCATTTTACTTTAACAGCCAAACCTTTAGTGCAGCTGTCACCACTTTGAGCAGCATTACATATTAGCTTTCCCTTTTGTACTTAAGTAGACCCATTCTTTACCGACTATTATGATAAATGACTTTGGGATTTGTGGAAGACATTGTTATATACTGTACCCCTGCCTTTACATCACCACTGCGACTGCTTTCAACGCAATACCTTCTAATGAACACTGCTGCCATCTAGTGGAGTGACAGAGGAAGTGAGAGTGTCTGAAACTGCAGTGGGTTATACAGTACTGACCAAGACCATGCCAGGAGCAGCGTTGTGCCGTTGCTGCAGCAAAACCTTCTGTGCTTCATAACATGGTTTGGGTACTGAAATCTCATACTTCACCAGGCGAAAGGAATCCATCTGGCTCTAAACAAAAAGAAGAGATAATAAATTGTATAACTAGAGAAGTGGTACAAGTACAATCTCTGAAAATATTTGCCATTCAAGGTATATTTCATTGGGCTATATTTGATCAAAGTTAACATTAAGTCAGATCTAAATCAAGAGAAAACTAACTAAACCAGGACTAACCCATTTTAAACTATGCCTAAACTTATCCACATATCAAGAGATAGTAAAGTGCATGAGAGGGGCAGTGTGCTGACTATAGTGAATTTCACAGTTTTCTAAATAATGCAAAAGCTTTGTCGTCCTTGGTGCATCAATTACAAGTGCTGCACATTTGTTGTATTTGCTGATGAAAGTGGTTGCTCTTGTAACCTTCTACAGTGAAAAAGTACATCGAGTTATTTAAGTTTTTTTCTGCAGTATTTCACACCTGAGTGCACGGCATAGTCCTGTGCTTGTTCTTCCTTCTGTAGAGCTGCTCCAGTGGGTCTCTGACAGGTGCATTGTGGGGGTACGGATTTTGGCATGTCACCCACACTATCAACATCTGGTGACTGTGTGCAGGCTGGCCCATAATAAAGATATCATACTCCAAGTCTGCCAATAGGGGGATCTGTGAAGGGCTGCAGCAGCATCGCTTCCGAGAGCCCTCCCCGCTCAGGGCAGCTCTGAGCAGGACCGGGCACTGGGTAACAGGGGCAATGGGGGTGAAGGGGAGTGCATAGGGAACACATGTGGTCTGTTGGTCGGGGTCCTCTGGAAGTATAACTGATCTAAAATGGTAACAAGTTAAATGAAATATAGTAGCATAATTTCAGTTTGTGATCATGTTAGTGTTTTTCAAAGGTCTTACTCTCGTGTGATGATGCCGTAAAACTGAAGAGGCCCGATTTGTGTGATAGGACATTCCTCCTTAGTTTGCTTCTTCTGTGGAGTGGCAAAAGTTTGTAACCTACAGAACAATACACACATTTTAAGTACATGAAAGATTGACAAATACTTTTTAAGCATTTTGTGGAACCCACATTTGTCTTTTATCAGTTTATTGTCCCTAACAGTCGACGAAAGTAAATGTTCTGACTAGTGGGGAACACCCAGTCTGACCTAGAAAAATTAAAGTCTTTTTTTTTTTATAAATTTAGGTAAACATTGTGAGTCTAATAACTTCACCTGGAGATTTTGGGAGAAGACTCTTGTTGTCTTTGTCCTGGTGCTGACAGGTATCTCTGCTGCGCCCCATCGTCCTGTAGCTGGACAGTTTCAGGTGAGTTCAGAGAGGGCAGCGCGGCCGACTGTACCTCCCTCTTTAGCCTGGACCTCGGTGGGACATCTGGCATCCGCTGCATGTCGGGACACCTGATACCTGAAGGAGAGGGGAGGTCAGTGAGAAATGCGCAGACACTGACTGACACAAGTGACCGTGAACAAGATCCTGATTGAACAATTCAATAATGTTGATATTGCAGGATGAGGTGATAAAGTAAGTTTTTGCTTCACTGATCATCCCTTAACACACTTCTCTAGACTCAAAACTGTGACTCTCCCATTCTGAAGTTAAAATCTCCAAAAGTACATAATTGTTAAGTATGATACATTGTGATTTGACGGCATGAGTCAAGCCAGTATTTGACCGTTGTGAAGGAAGGTGAGATTGAATGGTTGTCTGTGTATCAGCTGCAAGCCCTAACAATAGCAGTGTATTTCATACCAATGGCCACGCAGTAAAAGTCCATCCAAGTGTCCAGGGTGCACTGCGCTCTCTGTTGAATCTTCCTCAGCTCCCTCACAGCTCGTCCCTCTCTCCTCCACAGAGATGGTGCCTCCTCCGGGCGATCCAAATCTTTGACCATCCACTGGACGTCCCGGGAACACATAGACATCTGCCACACATCATCACATGCACGGGAGAGTAGTTTATAAAAAATATTGCATTGTTTCAGTTTACTTAAGTTAATCAGTCCAACTACAAATATGTGCATTCAAATACCATGGACTATTTCACATTGGTACAATTCAAGAAATATCAAATACAATTTAGAATGTGTGTATTAAAACTGATAGTACTAATATAAGTATTTAATGGAAAAAGTACAGCATCTCAAAATGTAAAACAGTCCATGTGAGTTAAATGCACATAATTTAGTTGGACTGAAGTAAATTGAGAAAATGGGAGAGCACCATTTTACTTTTTCAGTGTAGCATTCAAAAAGCTTATACTCAACAAGCTCAAGTCATCTGCAGAAACAAGACTCTATCAGGTCACCTACACTTACTCGAGTTTCTGGTAGACTGATGTTGTCAATGCATGGAGAGGGTGCAGGAAGAAGTTCTTGAGCAATGTCAGAGATAAATCGAATGTTGCTCTGTAGGTATGGCTGTCAACACAAAAAAACAACAATCCAGATTTACATCTGTACAATATTTGTGAGAAAACACCACACAATCAAGTGCTTTTGTAAAATACACATAATCTCACCATTTTGTTGGTTGTGTTAGAGTTTGTAACCGCATGAAGGGGCAGTTGAACAAGTTCATTGTCACACCTGAAGTTGAGCATGTCGCAGTTATTACTGAATAAGTCCAGGGAGATTGTGTCAGACACCTGCAGACAAAAAAATACAACTGTAAACCTAATGCACAACAAAATCAAAGGTTTTTTATTCATATTATTGGCATATATTTATATTTCTGATTACTTCATAGGAGCTTGTATGTTTTTTCAAAAGTCAAAGCTTATTTTCATTGTCTTTTTACTATAAAATAAAGCTTATGATTTCTTATCAGTACATATTTATTTTACTGTTAATTATTGGTATGTGTATGTTTAGCAAAGACCAGTGATATATAAACAATTTTAACAATGTAAAAAAAAACAGCACAAAGTTTCTTTACATTTTACCTGTATTACAATCTTCTTCTTTGGGTATCCACTATGCCAGCTCCACTCCTTGGTGATGTTCCCTTTATCAAATATAAGCCCACCTTCCTGGTCCCATACTGCTGAAATGGCAGAACTGGAGGATATCATATAAGCTGTCACACACAGACGATTAAACACAAAACGCATTACATTTGAAATGATTGAAAACACTATCTTTGGCCCATAACTGTACTTTACCTGTGTCGGTGCTTCACAGTGCCACGTCCAAACACGGTGATAGTGGCTATGATCACAGGACTCTCGCTCTCGGTGAAAACATTGGTGTAGAATCCGCCACAAGGCAGACCTGAGAAGCTCTGGCAAACCGCCACACAACCAGACGGGTAGCTGAGAAGGCAGGTCAAAAAGTCACAGGGTCAAATGCAGTGGCACATTTTCCATATGCCTTACACTGCATAAGCTAAACCAGACAACAGTTAATGAATAAAGATGATGTTGTGAGATAGCTACTATATAAATGAGGATCCATCGTTGATTCTGTAATGCAGCTTCTGTCGCTGAGAGCCAAGCATCTTCACTTCAGGGATCCGGGGAATGCAGCTGAAAAGTGTGATGGGACGGGGTGTGTTTTTAGGTTTTGACTGTGTGTCTCCATAGTGACGGAGTAAAAGTAAATCTTGTTCAACTGTTTGTGCTTTTCTGTGGATAGAAGAAATTGTTTTAATACATGTGAAAAACTGTCTAAAGAATTACAAGGTTATACTATAAGGTTTTGGGGGATACATACAGAGGACTTTTTACACTCTGCAGTCGCTTCACAGCCCACGTAAATGTATGGATATCTTCTGTAGATGGTGTTTCTTGATGGTATATAATACAGTCTGAACAGAAATGTGCATTTTAAACAAACAACCAGAATTCATTGAGTTAGACAGACTAGTGTCATTTAGAGTCATACCTTGGTCTTTACTGCTCTGGTTCAAAATAGAGAAACTAATACACGCACTTGAATCTGCTGAAAAATAAGGATAATACTTTACTTAGTCTGTAGATCACAAAATCTACCAATTAGGTTTCAAATCATGCAAGGCCAAAATTAACAAAACTTTTTTTTTTCTTAAATGTTTTATTTTTATTTAATAGATGTATGTGGAGCTCTAATAATGAGGTGTCTACTCCAGTTGTTTATAGGCTGTAGTGTAAAGCCATGCTGCATGTTATAAACTGGGTGTGCTGGATGTGCTGACCACGTATTTTTCACTTAACATGATTACTATCAAAGTACTTAATCACAGCGTTTTCTACTTACTGTATCCCTTTAAGCAGCATCTTTTGATGCATTATTGATCTGTTGGAGGCCTCTTGGTGATGATCTGGCTCAATCATTTTTTATCTACTTTGTTTACTATTTATAAAGCCTTAATACAATTATCCAGCAATAGATACAGATCTACACTGACATGTGTCTTGTACCTTTACAGGAGCGTGACTTCCTCTTTTTCATGCGTACTTTGGAGCCGAGTTGTGGTTTCACTTCAGAAGGGGCTGATTCTCTCTCTCTCTTCTGATTGGCTGACAGTGGTCGTGGAGTCAGGTCCATGCTCTGTGATGTTGTCTGTTTGTCTGTGTGCTGTGAGGTGTGGAGCCGTGCCCCTGCGGTCAGCTCCTGCCAGGTGTAGCTAAGGATGTTCACAAGTCCGTGAGGAGTCCGACCTTCATCGCTCCACTTGTGCTGTGAAAGAACATGAGCCAGTTCACAGAGTAACTGAGGAGCAGTGCGCCTGTACATGTCCATCATGTTCTGATCTTTTAGGCTAAAAACTGCAGCCGAGGTCTCAGGCTTATCCTCCTCCTTCACTTCACCTGACAGCTCTTTGGGTTCATCACTGTTAAAGAGACCAGCAAAACTGAAGTAAAATATACAGTATGTACAAACTTGTTCTTTTCTTGCATAATATTAGGAAGAGAAGAGCTAAAAGAAAAACTGTAATTAGACGATAAAAAGGTACATTAACAGTTTTACAACAGGTCTTAAAATACCATCTCTGAATACAGAAACCCCCTAAAACTTTGAATAAGATTTGCTATTGCAGCCCAAGACTACATTAAGACCACTTTATTAACTAACGGTGTAGCTAACAAAGTAGCCAATGACTGT
>JAVQKG010190830.1:0-10266 GCA_036025885.1 Hypseleotris bucephala
TGCCTAATCAGTTATATTAAATCCACAAGGCTTTCTACTGTTATCTACTAATGTTGTGCTTCTTTGATACTACCATGGATACTACACACCGCAATAACCTGTGTATGTTGTGACAAAAACGTTTGCCCGGAGCAAGAAGCGAACCAGAGTCTCCTGCACCGCAACCCAACTCTTGTCCAAGTGAGCTAACCTCTATAAAGGTCATACATGCAATGTCATTGAATCCATCTTTGAAATCAACGTCAACTGGGGAAAAATAATTGATATGTTATAACGTGATTGTTAATTATTATGTTATAATGTGATAAATTGATATCACGTTATAACGTGATACTGAATTATATTGTAAAAACGTGATAAAGTAATATCTTGTTAAAACGTGATGCTGAATTATCTTGTTATAACGTGATACGTATCAAGTAAAAACGTGATAGTATCATGTAAAAACATGATACGGCTCAAATTAATTTACACTAATTTGAGAGTAATACGCTGCCGTACAAAATGACCAAGTTTTTACTTTATAGTCTACTTTAACATAAAATTTCAAGATAAACATCTTGTAAAAAATGATATTAAAAAGTTGTTGCATAGCACTTGTTATTAAACAGTGTGTATCATGATAATGTGACACAAGCTTTATAAAACAGAGATATCCATCATTTTTAAAGTGAATATTTTATTTCACTTCTAATTTTTTTCCTTTCTAAGTACCACAAGCTATGTTAGACAAAAAAAACTAGATTTATGGGTAGTAGACCACAATATATCAGTTCTAATCCAAACCTATGGCCCCCTAACAAAACCAAAAACAGTTTTAAGCCAGGTGTAAAACAAAACAAGCAAGACTATCTAACCGGGTCTAAAACTAGGTCTGGAACAGGTTTAAACTAAGAACAAATCACAGTGTTACACTATGTGGTAAACAGGTAGCCTACAAGTAAGACAACACTGGCATGCTGCAATAGAGTTTGTTTTGCCTGACATAAATCAATATTTGGCTGCATTAGTGCAAAGAGTAATCTATTTGGGACACAAGACAGCACTCAGTACACGTAAAGACTACTTACTTACACAACAAACTCAAATTTTCATCTATAGCCTACTTGCTTGTAGTACAACTGAGGACTGAGATACACTACAGGAAAATTAAGACTCATTGAAAATTGAGTGTTTTCACCAGCTACTGTTTTAATCAGGACGTGCAACATGCCTTATCTCCAACGGTTGTTTTTTTGTTTAGCTTTTTTGGGACTATTCACTGTTTACACCAAGTCTACAGGTACAGTATGTACAAAAGAAATTGTATTTCAATATGTTTTTTTAGTCCTATAAATCCTTATCATGTCTTAAGTCCAATAATGTGCAACTACTGATACAGTATTGTGTTTATTATGTATTTGATCCTAGCTTGTTTTTGATGTGCATTTGTAGTAGCTAGTAAACTGAGGTTGTTTTAAAATTTGCTATACCACTTTTTTATGTCAGTTGGCCACTTGCGTAACATGGACAGCTTCATTCGGGCAGTGCAGCAGGTAGAAGAGTCCAACCCTGGTCTGTCGCCCCTGGCTTTGGTTCGAGCTTTACGGAGAACAGCTGGCCACGATGATGCCATGACCATACATTTCTTGGGTGCTTCACATCTTCTCATTGACACTACAAATCTGGAGACTGCCATTCTGAGCGCCTCAGCCTTCAGTTTTTTTGACAAGGCCATTCACCACATTGTGACCGACATGGGTGAGGAAAGGGGGGTAGTACTGGCTCCGGATGGCACCACCGTAGCTTTAGCACCATTAATGCTTGGAATCGAATCAGGACTTAATGCACAAATAGAACAAACTGCCCCAGCTGGATTGTTCCCACTTACACTAGGCAGAATATTGGGGCTATCTTTTGTCAGCCTTCAAGATTTTCCTCCTCCAAGTCGTCTCGGGCCAAATGGGTGCTGGGACAATATGGACTACCCTAAAGAGTTCAAGCTGTCCCGCCCTGCTACTTTAGCCACTGATGCTGTTATAAGTGGAGGTATGGATGGAGTGATACTGGGGACATATTTGAGTAATTTGCCTAAATCTGAACAACTACAACCTCTGAGTGAGCTTTTGAAAGGATACTACAATTTTGACTTGCACAAGGGGAAGGGTCTTGATGATATATCTGGTAACATTAGCCCAAAACGAAGAGAGATCTCACAAACCATCTTGGAGCCACTGGATCTTCAAAATGAGGTGATGGAGACCCTTGCACTGGTTTGGAAGCTGGAGAGGACAGTGTGGATTGCACTGGACACTGGAGTGGGCCAAGCTGTGAAGGAGGGATTGAACGAGTTTGTGCACAAGTACTGGGGTAAGCATTTATACAATACAAAAAAATCTCACTGGCCACTTTGTTAGGTAGACTTACTTACTTGGTCATGCACATAAGAAAAATCTTCTGAGTTCCAATTAAGCACCAAAATGTAGTAAATAAATTAAAAAGAAAGGTGATTTAAGTGACTTTTAACATGTTGTAGTTGTTGATGCAAAATAGAATGTTCAGAAATTGACGATTTTTAGGGATTTTCACATATAACTATGTCTAGAGAATGGTTTGAAAACACACAATATTCAGTGAGTGGCAGTTCAGTGGGTGAAATTGGCTTGTTGATGCTCGTGGTGATAAACTGATTTGAATAGAAAACTAAAAATCTGTCATTTTAAGGGTTGCAAAATATAAATAATCTGAAGCCCAATAAAACACAACATGAAGGAGACAACAGCACTAGACTAAAAACATGGCACCATAGCTCAGGTTCAAGGTCTACCTAACAAAGTGGCCAGCGAGTGTATGCAGCATCAAATTCTACCTGTCTTATGAATCAGTTTGGGGTTAAAACCTGAGGCTTTTGTTGATATACATTACAGATAGGTGAATGCTACAAAATTAGTCTTGAAAACTAGTGAGCACTCTATACAAACCGTGTAAATCTAAAAAAGTGTCTCTTGAACTACTAGTTAGAAAGTATTCAACCATAGTAGTGTTACTCTCTTTATTTCATGTTTGTTACAGATTGTCCTCAGGTCATCACTCGTTGTCAGTGGGGTGCAAAGCCACACAAAGGTACTCCGATACCGCTGTCTCTTCCACTGGAGAACCTCTTCATCCATCACACATACACACCCTCCTCTCCCTGTCTATCCTTTAACGACTGCTCCCGGGACATGAGGGCCATGCAGCAATTCCACCAAGAAGACCGCGGCTGGAGCGATATAGGATACAGGTATACATGTATTTATGGAGAAGGTAGAATAAGTGTTTGCCCTGCTTTAATGTCCCCAATCCTCCCTCAAATTTGGGCTAAACCAGGTGTAACCCAGGACTTAAATATCATATAGGTGCTGTTAGTTAGATGATAGATAACATTAGTCAGTTATTGTATATCTTCTAATCCTGAAACATCAACAAGTTACAAGTCAATAAATATTTACAAGAAAGACCAAACAATCCCAATTTTAGAGGGTAAATGCTGTGAATGAACTGCTTTAAGTAAAAAGTAAAAGGCTAAACCAGAACTATACCAGAATGGTGCAAACCAGCATGCCTTTAAATCAGTTCTGAACACACAAACCAGCACTAGGACTAAACCAGGACCAGGTATACCTGCAAACCAGCACTAAATCAGGTCTAAAACAAAGTTATATTATATAGAAATAACTTTAAATTTCTTCTTTTTTTTTGTCTTTAGTTTTGTGGTGGGCTCTGATGGCTACGTGTATGAAGGCGTGGGCTGGACTTTTGTGGGGAGGCACACCAGAGGTCAAAACAGTGTTGGGTTTGGCGTGTCCATCATTGGAAACTACACTGCAGTACTGCCTTCTCGCCACTCCATGGAGCTAGTGAGGCGTCGTCTGGCCCAGTGTGCAGTAGATGGAGGCAGACTGGTGGCTGACTTTACCATCAAAGGCCACAGACAAATGGTAAACTACACAACCTGCCCCGGAAATGCCCTATTCTCTGAGATAAGTAGATGGGAACACTTTAGAGATTGATATATATTTTGTAATATTGAAAATAGCTCCTGCATCTTTTGAGGTAATAAACAGTTTTACACAATTGTCTTGCTGTTTGTTTGTTTTAATAACCGGTCATATAACATGTCTAATCCTTCAGCAAGACATTTGTTTTTACTGACGAATTGTGTTAGTAGTGACCATTTTAAGATAACAGCACCATCTGCAGTTTACTGATGTACAACAATAGTGAGAGGACAACATGCGACACTAGTGCTGCTGTGTTTCCAAATGGAGAGGTTATTATGGGTCACTGGTAAACTGAACACTGTATCTGCATTTTTCATTGCAGGCCTTGACTAAGTATACATTTACTATGACCTACTTTTCAGTAAACACCAACACAAAATGGCATGTGCTTCACCTTTCAACTGAGCAAATCATGAAGTTCATTACACCATGGGGCTTGAAGAGTGCATAAAGACATATTCACTGAAATTGTTATGATTATTTGATGAGACGCTTCCTCAATGGTAGCAGTACTAATGTTACACATCTAGAAATACAGGAAAATACAATAGGCGTGTCCAGTTAAGACAGAAAATCCAGCAGCACAATACAAGGAAGTATAAAAAATATTGCTTTATTTTTATTAACTTTCTGTATTTTGTCAGTCTGACCTTGAATAGTCACTATAAAACTAAAAATCTGACCAAAATACACACTCAGAGTGAAAGTGAAACTTAACTGCTGCCTATGAAATGCAGCCAACTGTCTTTTTGAGCGTGTTGTTTCTGAGGAGCACAGCAGGATTTTTATTCCAAGAGAGAAGAATGGGTAAGAACTCATTTTCAGAACTACATCGTCTGGATTATACATCATTTGTACAGTATATGTTTAATCAGCATCAGTAAATGTATACAGTTTTTGTTTTTTCTGGAATTTAGGCAGGTTAGACATGTACAGAGTAATATTTTGGGTTAGCTAAATAAACTAGATTAGATATTGTTTTGTGCATCCATGTGCATTTATCAGACTTCAGTGATTCAGTGTGTTTACAGTTGTCCACAATGTGATGTTAGTTCTGTTAAACAATTCTTTATGATTTTGTTTAATAAATGTGCCTTTATTGTTTAAAGCCTATAACAACATTGACATAATCACAGATGCTACTGGTGCATCTGAAAGAACAGCCAGTCAAGATCGTCTGACAGTTAAGGGTAATCTACATTTATTGTGCCATAAAAATAGACTGATTACATGGATAACTTCTTTTCTCCTCCAGGGGTGGAGGCATCTCGTCAAATGGCAAAGACTGATCTAAGAGAAATGAGGAATTATAAGGGTTTGATTGAGACAGTTGGGGCAGAGTTTAACATCGACCCAGCACTCATTGCGGGCATCATCTCAAGAGAAACACGAGCAGGAAAAGTCCTGAAGAACGGCTGGGGAGACTGGAACCCTGCTAGACAGGCCCATAATGCCTGGGGACTAATGCAGGTATAGTCTAAAATACTAATACTAATAATAATAATAATAATAACAGTAATAATCAGTGAATAATAA
Organism: Hypseleotris bucephala; assembly: GCA_036025885.1. Lineage (NCBI taxonomy): Eukaryota > Metazoa > Chordata > Actinopteri > Gobiiformes > Eleotridae > Hypseleotris > Hypseleotris bucephala. Next base: position 5,559 of record JAVQKG010190830.1, read on the forward strand.
TAACAATAATAACCAGTGAATAATAACAATAACCAGTGAATAATAATATTCATAATAATTTAGGTGGACGTGAATCCACATGGAGGTGGGCATACAGCAAAAGGTGACTGGAACAGCGTGGAGCACCTTCGTCAAGCCACAGAGATCCTGGTATATTTTATTGGTCGGATTCGTAATAAATATCCCAAATGGACTCCAGCGCAACAGCTTAAAGGTACAACAGCATCAGTAACATTTGTTCAGCACTTGTCACATTGTTCTTTTTATCTGTCTGCAGGAGCGATAGCTGCCTACAACACAGGGGATGGCAGAGTTCATTCCTATGAAAATGTGGATGCAAGTACAACAGGCAAAGACTACTCCAACGATGTTGTGGCCAGGGCCCAGTGGTACAAACGCAACCTCTTTTAGTCAGTGATCACTTATCGTGTAAGCTGTTCACTAGTAAACATTCTGTCTAAAATGATTATTGTGGTATTTCAGTGTGGTTGTCTCAAAGCATTCTGACAACATAAATCACTTTGTCCATCCATATAACATTAGCAACATTAAAAAAGTGCCATCAAAACTATGTGATTATTGTGTCTTTTGTGACTGAATGGTTAGCTGTATTGGTCTTCATAGTGTCTGTCGGTGTGTGCAGTAGTGCTCTCGGTGTTTGTGTAGGTCCAGTTTGTGTGTGAAGCTGCAGAGACACAGAGGACAGTGGTACGGCCGGGTGTCCTGGTGCTTTCGGCTGTGGGTGATCAGGTTAGAGCTCTGACTGAAGGCCTTCCCACAGATCTGACACATGTGCGGCTTCTCTCCTGGTGCAACAAAACAGAAATGTTATGTGTCACTGTGGGCTATAAATGAGTAATAATAGTAAATAATAGTTGTCATCTATCACCCAGACATCTTAATAGTGTCTTTCAAGATACCCAAATTCATACATAGACATAGAATATGTGTCCCACCCAGGGACACAGGAGTACGTGTTCAGGCAGGGATTCAAACCAGCAAACCTCTGGCTGCAGGGCAACCGCTTACCCAATGTACCAGTTTTTGTATGGGCCATCCAAGATGACTCAATTTATTTTTCAGCAATATCGTTTTTGAAAGAAGCAGATTTAATTGCTCCAAACACTTAGTTTAAAGGGAGCATTTTAATTTTAATGAGATTAGCATGTAAATTTTATTACAAAATGAAATATTTATTGAAAATGTCTTCTTAGATGTTGCTTTTCTATTGCTAAAAAAGTCAATACTATATGTGCATGTCCCTCTGCTCTAGCTAGAAAATAGCAGTAAAATGGTGTTTAATTGTTTAGGCCCATCTATGTATGTTTTAAAGACACTAACATGGAAAGCTCAGACATGTGGGTTAGCATCATAGGGACCCTTTAATTCATTGTAATATCTCACCGGTGTGGATAAAGGTGTGTTTCTTCATGTCAGACTTCTGGTGGAACCTCTTGCCACAGAACTGACACGGATAGGGCCTGGTGTCGGAGTGGATGAGCAGATGAGTGGACAGCGTAGACGATCGTTTGAACACTTTCCCACAAACTCTACAGTCAAATGTGCGCTCCTAAGTCAACAGGAAAGTCTATAAAATGTCCACACTGCATTATTTAAATATGTTTTAGATTTGAATTTTTTTTACTGACCTTGTTTCTACATGAAGGCCGCACACTCACTACTGTGTTTGAATTCTGTGCCAAAAGTGCTTTTTTTCCATGGCTTTTGAAAATGTGAACTCTCAAACTGTGAATACAAGAAAACTTCTGCGAAAAGAAAAGCAAAGACTGAAATAGGCCAAAAATATGTTATTAATGAAGAACCAAAATATCATGACCATGTTTAGAAATACTAGTCTAATTTGTATTGACATTATGGCAAAGCAAACATCTGGTGTTCAGAAGTGTGCATCTACTTTCAAAAGTTTCACCTGCCATAAAACTGCGTGCACTTTGTTGTTTAGTTAATGTGTAAATACTTACTCTATCACACAGTGGGCATTCCTCTGTTATGAGTTTTGTCAAGCTATGGCTCCTAGTCTCCCGCAAAATCTGAGAAAACTCCTTTGCTTCTTCAAGTCCATTTTGTGGGTTTTCTGGACATCCCGAGCCCTCTTTTGTTATGGACCACTCTGCTGACAACATGAGATTTAGATCAACGAACATTTTCTCTTCTTATTTGGTGTATTTTGATAAATACGTTTTTCCTACCATCAGATGTAGGCTCAGAGTTTACAGGTGCTTGTGAATGGTTGTTGACTGAGAGATGATGCTGCACTGAAGTTTGGAGAATTGTGTTGTTTTCTACTTTGTCATTGCTGTATGTACAGGTGTCCCAATAACCACCATTGTTCGGTTGTAATGTAGCTGTAGGACGGCCCAGATATGGACCTCTTCTCTTCACCAAGAATGAACGTGGCATGACTCTGAAGGATATAGACAAGAGCGCAAACAAGAGAATGACAAATAAAATCTGTTGCAATTTTACTTTACAGCAATAAGCTACGTCTTTCAATGCATTTTTTAATTTCTCACGGTTTCCCAAAAGAGGGCAGCAACCATTTGTTACTAAATACATTTTTATATGATTACAGTGTCTGTGAAATTTGCATCAATATATTATTAGATTGATCTGATGCATTTTTATTTCAGGTCATACTGTATGTTGTAGAAAGAGTTTAGATTTAACAATGTAATTTCTGATTTGTCCATAACCAATAATACTACTGTGTGTATCTAGAGCATGACTGTCCGTTGTTGCAGTTGCATAAGACAATGCAATATACTGTTAAACAATAGTGTAAATAATTATACATTTCATGTTAAATAATCCGACTTGTGAAAAGAAGCTTCAACGGTCTCATCACTAATGGTTTGACACGTCTTGTGAAGTGTTGAAACAATGAGGTGTTAAAGACAAAGTAAAACGGTAGTAAAATTTTAAACTATTTAATCACAGATGTTCGTTTATTTTATTTGTTTTGCAGAGTATTTTTTTTTAATCAACAGGAGAAAGTCATCCCTTTAAAACAACAAAGTATTTTTTATTCTGACAGATAATTATAAAAGTTTAAATAAAATGCTAAAAACTGTGCTCAGATTTTGAGTTGAATCTAGTCTAAGTTCTCTATATGATTTATTTCCTCTACTGTATATGAATACACTCACCTGCAGTGTATGAGGCTTTTCTCTTGATATAATCTGTGACATGAGCCGCTCTGCACAGACAGACACTGATGAAGGATGAGGAAGTGTTGAACGGTCGACCACGGTTTCCTCAAACAAACTCTACTCTCTTTAAAAACTCCTCGTGTGAACCAGAACACATTCATCTGATTCTGGAGGAGATAAAGACCCGAGGGAAATGAAAAGAGCGTTAAAATCTCCGCAAATTGTCGACATCTGTGTGTTGACACATTTTTGTTACAAAATAGACCACTGAGGTTTGCACAAAAAGAAGCTAAATGAATGCAACAACAGTTCATTTAACTGAAATCCCCCACTACTCACCATACAAAGAACTGTCAGCTGGGAAATGTGAATTGTTTTTAACAAGGAGTGAAAATGTAATGATGTTACAGTCAAAATAAACAATAAGGAGATAACTATGGATTAGCAAAGAGGTTACGACCCAAAGACAAGGGCTTAAGCATTTGTAAGATCTTAATACTGTGTAGCACAACAATACCCCAGTCAGAGGTTTGCAAAGGTGCAATGCAATGTTTATTTTGTATCATTCATAGGATACAGAACAAAATATGTCTCTTCCCAATCATAATGGAATTAAGAATAATAATTAATAATATTCTCTTCAATGTAATTTAATACACTGTATTTGATAACACCAGCTTCATGGGAAATGCTCAAGGAAAAAGGTTTCTGTCTGCGTAGACTCAATAATAATTTGTTATTTTATTTGATAAAGGTCAAAGTGCCGACCTCTCTGCTGTTGTGACCATCCCTTCACACTGGTATTGTGTAATAGTTCTATGGCACATCATTAAAACAGCATTAGCATTAGTAAAACAACAAAGATATCATATTGAAGTAAATGTACACACATAGAAATCTTCAGTCACAGTAGATATTGTGTTTAGACAGTGGAGAGAATAGAGCACCATAACTGAACAGCTGTAAGACACAATGAATTATTTGTAATATCCCAAATTAAAAATAGTTTTTTGGTAACATAGCCAAAACCCCTGCCCCCCCTGCCCTGCCCCCCCTCCCCTCCCTGCCCCCTGCTGGACTCTGACCCCCCCTCCCACCAACTCTGAACTGTTTATGGACACTTAACTCTACCGGTAGATAAGCTACCCTGCACAATTGCTATGCCATTTGCACTATTGTATTCATTTTGCACTATCTGGTTTTTATCCTTTACTTAAAATGTTGCTGCTACTGTGCCTTTTCATTATTATATCGGCGGAACGCAATGCGTTCGGCGATATTATGGTTTCATGTCCGTCCGCGCCCGCGCCCGCGTCCGCGTCCGCAGATTGGCTGTGTGACCGTGATAACTCAAAAACGAAATGCCGGATCACTTTGAAACTTTGCAGATACATAGACCCTATAAGGACGCCGAACTGTATCGATTTGGGTACGTCTGCGATGAATAGTAATTAAGTAATTAATTAATTAAGGATTAAATTTGTAAATGCAATAACTCAGGAAGTTTCTGCCCTATCTTCTTCTAACTTGCTGGACAG
>JAVQKG010190846.1:0-11303 GCA_036025885.1 Hypseleotris bucephala
GATCACCATTACTTCATTTCACAAATGACAAAACAATCTTTCATCACCATATCCACTAATGGCAATAGTTGGATGTGACTATATGAGTTGGGATAGGTCAACTCCCCCCTCCCGCACCCATTACTTTGAACAAGGATAAAGTGTATTAATGGAGAAGACTCTTAGCACAAATTCCCTCTTTAACTTATTTAAGTACAGAGCAGATTCAAAATAAATCATACCATTAGCCCCCATACACCGAGTGAATCTTAAAAATTCTGCTACAATGTTCAATAAAACACTCTAGCCGCTGAACTATTACTTGGCTCCCACATAGACAGGAAATCAAAGTAGGCCAAAATTCATCTATATCTTTGCCATGACTGTGTCTCCTAAATAATGCAAGACACTTCTGTTCGGGACTGTGCACTGTTCACTTTCTGCTGTGTCGGCACATTTGTAAGCATCGTATCTAACGCTCGCTTGGCTGGGGTTCCTGCCTTGCAACTTTATGTCTCGTATTGCTCAAAGCTTAATATGAGCGAGATGTGGAGAGAAAATGTGATGTTTGTTTCTAGGAGAGTTTAGGTAAAAAGTTCATACTCAAAATCTGGGTTTTTCGGTCTAATATGGGAGCATTGGTGACACATCTAAGCATTAGCCCTAAACCAACACTTCCTCCCTTGATGAAAAACTGCCTGAAAGCACAGCTGCCCAAAACAAATCTCTTGGGTGAGGCTGCCACTGTGTCCAGAAACATCTCAGCAGAGCATTACAAAAAGACAAATTGTCAGTAACGAGGGAAAGAGGGCTTGATGGGGCTGTAGTCACTTGTATACATGCGTCTCCTTGGGTGTATTTAAACAAGCTCTGAAATCTGCCATCCAACTCTGTCCTATTAACCAATAACCAGATATACGCTCCCTTTCCCTGTAGCCACTCAAAAGGGCAAAAAGACTGACGGGAAGAAGGATGCAAGGTGGAAAATTTCTGTGGCGTGTCACTACAGCTAGACATGAGTGGCGACGCGATTTAAGAAGGAACGGAGAGAAACTTGTAATCTCCCCCTCGCAGCCTTTAAACTTGGCCTGACGAGAGGCAGGCGACCCAAAGCAAAGGGTTCCAAAGAGGAGCGCACTGAAGATTACTGAGAATACTGATGCAGTGTGTGAATCCAACTCCTCCGGGAGCTGCAGGGGACTTTGTGAGCAAGTAAATTATCTGTGTAGTATAGCGCTACATGGGCATACTAGTCTTGAACTCTGTGTGGCATATGCAAAATTAAAAAGCTTTTGGATATATATTTCTAGTCACAAAAAGTCAGGGATATTTGACTTTTAGATGACATTTGTGGAATATTAGTTAATGTCACACTGATAACATATCATGAAAGTAGGGTATTTAAGTAGAACTAGGTGATATATTTTAGGAGCATTCTACAATTTCACCCAAATTTATGTCACTAGTATCTTTTTTTAAAACTACATACTGTATATATTTGTGAATGCAGACAATTTAGAGCATCACTGACTCAATAAGAGACAGTGCCACAATAAATGAGGCCTAGGGTCTCTTAGGCTCTAATTAGGGCAGCTGTTAGCGTTCCCATTATAAGTGTGTGTGTGTGTAAGAAAGGGATGTGTTAGTATAGAGCCCCTTCTCATCCAGCTGTTGTTAGTTCACCAGAGAGCAGAGGTCCACTGGTGTCAAATCCCACCCCCCTGCGGCTTTCAATAACGACAAAACCATGCGGAACCGAGACTAAAAAGGTAAAAGATGTACTGACAACAGCAAATGGTTAAACACACTAAGCCATTTGGGAGTTTCCAGACAGATTTTGTATTGAGAAAGTGCATATGATTAAGACCAGAGAGCAGTCTAAAACAATCAGACGCTTTATTATTCCCTCTTTTGTCTTTGCCTCTGAAGATCTCTAGTACTGGCATACTCATTTCAAAGTGAATTATTTCTATTATTTCATGCACTGGTTTATTTCCGATTCTCAAAGTGCTTATCAGTTGGCAGGCTTAGTATTAATTGGAGAATGCCTTTTATTTTTGTAACAGGACATTTGCAGCACTAAATTATTTGGCTTGATTAAATCAGCTGCTTGGAAGCTTAGTCTTTATGATGGGCTTGTTTATACTGAATAAATATAAATGGACTGTTTGCACTGATGCGATGCACTTGGGGATATCATAAAAATAAACTATACTGTGTTTTGACTGACTTTTGTTGTTGCATTTGACGGTTTGAACGAATGCGATCTGGATCATTCAAAAGCAGGCTGTTTTGTGATTGGCTGGGAGGTGAGACAGGTGCGTTTAAGTCCAGGACACGGACAATAGAAAAGTCCCCCTCTCCTCCTCAGTCACATACCCGCGAGGCACAACTCATCCCAGCGAGGCACAACTAATCCCAGTTTCCACACGGCACAGACTCAGTTTACGCGCAGTTTCTACCGGTCACGATTGCATTGAACTAAGCTTGAACATAGTAATAATTGACATGGATGTATAGTAAAACACTTATAGGTATCATAAACGCCGCTTTAGTTTTAAATACAACCACTGTTTGACTGAATTAATGTGAGATAGTCTAGATTAGGTTTCACGCAGCGGCACTACCTCCACCTGCGAGAATGCCAAGCAGACTATTTGTATTCAACAAAACGGCACATTTGGATACGACTGGACAATAAAGTACACCTTATGGACACAACAGGGAAAATTGTACGTCTACTAATTACACGACTCAACTTTTGCTCCGTGCGCTATGCTGTAACAGTTAGTAGCCTGATATTGGGACTGCTCAGACAAACCATGCAACATCCTGTTCATTGCCGCTTTCCTACAGTCAAAACTCCACTTAAATCACAATTTTCAAACTAATAGAACAGTAACATCCACGATTCTGGCAATACTGTAGCACTGCACCATACGCGCTGCTTCCCTACCTCAGAAACATACTTGCCGCAGCGCGCTTAAACCGGGAAACTGTACAGAGAGGAGTGCGCGCACAAAGGTAAACGACAACGTACACAAAATCCTTACCTGTGGCCATAAGGCAGAATATAAGGTACAGCGTGATCATGTTGAGTGATGTTGTGGCCACTCGCTGACTTGTGGATATCTTCACCATTTGCTCCAATGCGACCGTACAGCAGGGTCCACCGCGGCACCGTCTCCCGCACGATGGGCACTCAAAAGAAGCAGTCTCTAATACAATCCAGGGTTAAGAAAAATGTCTCCGGACACTTGGCAAACTCTGTTATAGATACATTTCCATAGTTTGTTGGCAACTTTCCTCCGCGTCCCTTGGCACTGCACGCTTCTTCACAGTTTATCTAATAAATCGCCCCGCTCCACTCTCGAACCTGCGTGCGCATACTGAGCTCCGGTAGCGGTGTCTGCTCTCCTCCTCTGTGCGCAGTGAAGTTCCTCTCTCGCTTTTACTCCGTTCCCTTCTCTTTTCGCTCTCCACTTGCCAATGGGAAATGCACGCTGACTGTCATCTGCTAAAAAGGGGGTTCGCTTGAAATCTGGCAAGGCTGAGTCTCCCCTCTTGCCTCTGATACGTGCCAGGGGGGGTTTACAGCGACTCCCCCGCGCCTGGGGTCCCACTATTGGCTGAGAGGGTGTCATGGGGAGGGCATTTAAAAGCACTTTTTTCAGACTTTAATGGAACGCTCTGAAGAGAAGGGTTTGACTGTGCAAATACACAAACCATCCATCAGCAAAGTGTGATGTGATGATGGACACGAGCGGCCAGGCTTTGTTGTGGATTGTCACCATACTGTTACCACGCTGCAGTTATCTAGAGAGAAAGCAGTGTTTGTGGGGGAAGCATTGAAATGTAATTATAAGATGATGATGCCACTGTAGCTCCGTGATTAAGATGATGTTTACTTTAGTGACACAAAGCTGAACTGATCCTGTTTAAGTTTAAATGTTTTTGACTCAAAGACTAAACTTGAATGTAAAATGTGTTGCACGAGGCAGAAGTTGTCACTTACAGTGTAAATGTTTGTAATGTTTTTATGTACAATCAAAAGGTGGGTAACAATTTGGCCAACACTGACATACTATACTTTTTTAAAAGTTGTACTTCTAAAGAGAACTTTAATTTTTTGGATAATCGTTTTATTAGCTCTGCTCACTTCTGCATTCTATGTACATAATAGTGTTTTTAGTTGCAGACAGATGAGAAACCTTTTGAATAATTATATGTTACACTAATAAAACAATTATTCAAAAAGTTTCTTATTTACCTTTACTACACTATTCTGAAGCAACAACTGAATACACATTTTGGCTACTGACCCACATTTAAAAGAATATCCAGACACATGCGCCACAAACATCACAATTTTCCTCAGGCTCAGCTTGATAAAAGGTGGTCAAGTGTAATGCCAAAAGAGGCCACAAGGTAAAACTGGCAGCACTGCAATACACATTCATTAATCCGTTTAGCTCCTGCCACTTACTGCCATTCAGGTTACAATACACATACAATAATCACATTAATTAAGTGACCCTTTGTGAAGAGGAGACCAAAGAGACACACCCATTTACAGACAAGGGTAATTCCTTTGTAACATTTACTTGTATTTAGTTTCTCAAACAACACTATACTCCTGTCAAAGAATAACCATCTTCATCTTTGAATGATGACTATTGAAAATAAGTATCCTGTTCAATTAGTTTCCAGATTTGGGGAATTAATTAAGGTGATTTATGTGGAAGCGCTTGCCTTAGAGCGTGGATTAGCTGCAGATGTTTTGCCAAATGGTGTAATTATCACTTTTACTCTCTCTATCCCAACACTAACAGAAAACATCATAGATCAAACTGCAAAACTGTCATCATTCACAGATACATTTATCAGTTTATGTCGCTTTGTTAAATCCTCAAATACAAATTAATATTTTACTGCACCAACAATGATCTTTGCAAAGTGTAGAATGGAAAAAAAACTGTGAAGTAGAACATAAGATAACCTATTATAAAGTATATAGTAAAACAAAGCCAGGAGGAAAAATCATTACCATGTTTCAACAAAAGGCCCAGGATTTTCTGAAGAGGTGAACACGGTGCAGTCTAGCACTGGCCCGTGGCTGTTTACACGCTCCCTCTTTGATGTTCCTCATTAGTTATTCAAGGCTCTATTGATTAACTAAAATAATAGGCCATCATCTGGTTAATCAGTCTTTCACTTGTATACTGTGCTGAGACATGAGTTAATCTAATCTTAACACACGCACAGCCCCCCACCACTCTTCACAGACACACACAAAAACACACACAAACACACACTCCCCACATGTTAACTAACCAAGCCAGGTGGTAAGTGTTCCATAAGACTAAAAAATTCATCAAAGTGAGCAGAGCCAGTTGCAGAGGACCTAAGTTGTGGTGTGTTTGGCTGCTAGAAAACACCATCCAAAAACATTTTTCTACATTTCCTTTTAATTAAAGGTTAAAGCATAATACTTAGGGCCCACTCCTCACAAGGACTCCCCCCTAAACAGTAGTTCTTAAACACAGGGGGATGGCCTTCCTGTTTATAGCCTCCCTGTAATGGAAACATAAGGGTCCCCTGCTAGTAAACACATGTTGATGGGAGAAACAGCTTGCGCAGCTGGGAAGCCAACCCAGGTTAGTGTGAGTGAGCACATGGGTAAACGTCTGTGTGCGTGAGACAGAGGGATGTGCGTGGATTTTTATGTAATGCTGCATTTCGTCTCTTGATAAGAACAGTAGCATAATTAAATTTCCACACAAATGTGGTTTACACTCGCTGACCTACTTTATTAAGTAGACCTTGTACCTAATAAAGTGGCACCATTGTCATTTTGTCATTTTACTCTACGTGCACAAAACTGTTGGTCACGATATATTTTCATATTTTGGGATAGTCCTTGTAAAAGCTAGATATGTTGTATATTAAAATCCCACATAATATCATCAATTTCTCAAATACTCAGAACAGTCAACTTTGACCCAACACCCACATCTTGTTCAAAGTTACTTTTCTTCCTCGTTGAGATGCTTGAACTTTTGAAAAAGCAGATTTGTATTGGGCACTAAATCCATGTGTAGTTTCTTTGTAAGTGTGCATTTTGACTGTAATATGAACGATAGACAGTAGAGAACAGGAGTGGTGCATGCTTTTGTGGCCCAGATTGCGTATGTGTGAAGTCATCAATGGTTGACGAAAGGCGGGAGCTTGGGTGAGCACTAAAACAGCGGGGCGCTTACGACAGTTGTGCTGTGATAATAAAATCAACAAGCTTTGTGCTAAGTCTATCACAAGGCATGAGGCTGCCATTGAAATGCATGAACTCCTATGGCTCACCCAGATGGTAACAGAGATAGCAGATAGAGGACACAAACATCATGCTAACTTGCAAAGGTTTCCACCAATAGTTTTAATTATGGCAGTCTCTGTGGTATCAAATGGAGGGCGCCATACTCCCTAAGCTTTTGAGCCTGTGAATTATTTATACATAAAAGGGGAGTTTTCAGCTGTGGGTTTATTAATAATAAATATGGTTTGATATTTACTAAACTGTTCAGAGAGAGGAAGGGGTGACAGTTAAGACGTAGTTTGCATGGTAATTGTACAGAGGTCATAAATAAAGCATGACACATCAATATATGGAAATATGATTCTCGGCTAAATGAGAATATTTTAACCAAATATTGTCCCAGTCTCAGTCTGCCTCGTCTCGATTGTGACTGGCCAGAAAGCACGTTCTATGCAGAAGTAAGAGAAAGTGTACGGACACTGATGTAAAGCATGTGTTGAAGTGGATTATTATTAAAAACAATATCAGGGTTTTCACAAGAAGAGACACTCTGTCCACGGTTGTGTTGGTAGAACATGAGCTAGAAGTTGAGGAATGTGAGGCTTGTTTTGTTTCAAAACTGTCATGTTTTGGGAAAGCTTTGCATAAATACACAGTGCATATTCAGTATAAAGTATTTCATATGTGCTCATGAAATAATAATACTGAATGTGGAAAACAAACTAATTCAGACTAATTAAATTTTGTATCATAATTAATAAACACATTTTTAGAATCTCAGTGTATGATGAATGATACATGATACACTCTTCTGTATCAAAGTACTAGTGTTTAGGTTCGTCCTGAGGTCTAAGGTTTGTGCCGCTAACCATATGAGAAACATTACACTAGCTTTTACTGTAATAGGGATATTGAATGCTTAGCCAATGTTACTCTTAACATGGTGTAATTCATAAGAACATATACATTTGCTTTGCACTGGTCTCCATCTGCTCCTCTCACAAGCATTTCAAACCTGTCTCTTCTTACCCGTTCCAATAATATGACGTCAGGCCACTGCACCGCCTGGAAATTTTTGCAATTAAGCATTTTTCTGTATGTATGATTGACGAGCAGGAGGGGGACCATTAAAGCTGAACGTGGAGCGGGCTCACTCTGCAGTCTCCAGCACTATTCCCAGACTGGAATCAAATCCATGTCCTATGCCCTAATATCAGAATATGACTCTGGCCACCCATGGATAGTGTTTTTGTCTGTAATGAAAGTCTCTCAGGGGATCGGCTTGAAGGATTCTTTTCCTCTAGGGTCAAGGAGAGGTTGAGGCTTCTGGTTCAAGCTGCGCTCAGAAAAGGGTGTGGATTACAGGAATGTGCCTGTTGAACTGCACAAATATATAGAAAAGATCTACAGTCTGACATTACAGTGGTCATTACTGCAGGGGCTCAGAGGTATGGCCTGACAATATGATAGCAGGGCCAGCACACCCGAAGGACAGGAAAGCAGCACCGTCTTCTTCTCAGATGGTTGAAATAGTCAGAACTATATAGAGTAGAGTAATCTGCTTTTTACTCCACTGATTCATAGGTGAGGAAGTGCAAATTAAGCTTCTTCTTGTCCATATATTAATCTATATTTCTGCAAGTCAGCAGTTCATCAATCTTTTTGCATTTTCTAGTCTGATAAAATGATTGCAACATCTTCACATTTATGTATCAGATTGAGTGGGTGAGCCTGGCTGACTCTTTAATGGTAAAAACAGCAGTAAACTGTCTAAAATATTCATGCACTGATGCAGAGCTGTTGTCCCTCGATGGGGCTTGCCATGTGCAACATCTGTTCCTGATGTCATGCATAATACTGCGAGCCAGAAATGCCCTGATGGCGTCCGTGGCATATTTACACTAAGCCACATCCAGACAAACACAGCTCCACTCACACAAAATAAATATCCAAGACAACTATCATCTAGGACTATTGAATTCATATGACCGTTGCTCACAGATGGGGCACTGCTGTCCACCACTATTATCATCAAATTACCCACTGTCTTTAGATGCAAAGATTAATTTTTACTCATAAGCTTTGGACAATTTCACTTGATGCTTGAACTATGGCATATTCGTAAGCCAAGCCTATTTTGACTAAGCAACTTTGTCACATGCATCTATACAAATCATTTTTTTCTGATTGTTGGCTCAATAAATGTTAACTTTTTGTGACTAGTTTTCTATGATGCCTTACATAATTAAGGCATCGTTTTTGACACTAAATGATGAGAAACCTTCCCACACACTGAACTGACAACATATTAAAGCTTCAAGCTCAAAAAGGATGTCGCCGTGTTAATGCAGTGTTGAAAGCATCACATTAAACAGCACTAAAAAGGCAACATATTTGTGGTAAATGGGATTTCACTTTGATAAATGCTATTTACTGATTGTACCTGTTAACAGAGGCCAATGAACCAGAAGCACAGAGAAAGTTATTTTTGTGCAGAATCTGTGCACAAACACCACACGTAAATTTAGTGCTAAATTAATGTAGCACAGAATTCATGACACAATCCAGGTTTTCATTCCATGACCCTCTATAAAACGTGGATGGTTGTTTGCTCCCATAACTCCTGTAACTGTCCCATTGTCCACTACAGTGGTGGCTTCCCTCCGCACTGGGCAGTCTTGCCTGTATGCTGACAATCACATGAATAGGCCGTGACTGGCTGCTTGTTTTGTGCCATGATCCCTTGCTGCTCATGCTGCTTGAGAAAATAAATAACTCAGCTCAGTTCAGCTATAAATAATGGATGACTCGTCCACTGTCACTTTTCATAGCATGTCAAGCTACGGCCTGGCCATTCTTAGGGTCTGTCCTCTTCCCCTCTCTGACTCTGACTTCACTTTTGTTTTTGTTCTGCTCAACTTGTCTGCACACCTCTTCAGCGGGTCGGCTGTCAGTCTCCTCTGGCTTTAAGCAGTTGATGGTTGCAACAGAGTAAAGAGAGGTACTGTGGGGGTACAGATGGGTGATAGACATGCAAAGCCTCTGCTGGAGAAGCAACAGCTCCAAATCCACCTTGACTTAGAACAGGAAGCTTCCAGCTATCAGCTTATATCATCCTTATGCTACTATGAGATTTGTCCACCACAGTGTTGCCAATGATCCTATACTGTCCAGATGAATTTCTGTGGTCCACAAACTAAACACTATCATTATCAATGTGAAAGACTAGTCTGTGCCCATGAAGCACAAGAAACAACTGTTCCTTAGACACACAATATGCCATGATCCACCCATCCAGTTGGAGAAGTCTTTTGTTATTTACATATACAGCTGCATCTGGGAAAAATGAATGAGGAACATCTGGCTGCAGGGAAAAATAGAGAGCTCTGAGAAAGACTTAGTCATTTGGCCTGTGTAACACAAGAGCGAGACTGTTTGAGCAATCAGAGAAGGATGTTGTTTTAGGGGAGATACTGAGAAAGTAAAAACAGTTTGAGCACTCTATTAGTTCAAAACTGCTAGGGCACCACATGGCCAGACCTGAAGCGAGTGTTGTCCACCAGCTCTCGGCTGTTGAAAACTCATTTCCTCATCCACAGAATAATAGCATCCAATCACAGCTACAGCAAACAAACCCTGACAGATCTTCTCATTTGAGATGCGCTTTGGGACAATTCTGGTGCCATCCCAAAGAGTAAGGACAGAGAGTGGGGATGCAGCTCTGGCTAATGTATGCAGAGTGTCTGCACGTCCTGCATGACAGCAACACGGCTGCTTGTCACAGGAGACATCAGTTCTACTTAGTCACAGCGCTGCAGGCCAATCCATATGACTTCAGCGCTGTGCAAACTCTATTAATAGTTATCTACCTTTCAGGAGTTATTATGCTGAGTGGGGGATGACAGAGAAATATAATTGAAGAAGTCCCAAATGAGAGAAAAGGGACAGCGTGGAGAGTCCTAAACCTAAGAATACCTCCTTGTTTTTCATATTGTTTGTGCACGGGCAGCTCAGTGCCACTGACACACTTTGAGAAAAGCATAAAATAAGGATTTGTTATGGGCAAATGGGAGGGCTAAGCACAGGACGGATTGAGAAGTAAAAAAGGAAAGAGAGAGATGAGCAGGAGACTTGTTTAAAAATCAAGGTCTTGAGTTGGTTAATTTTTCATCCGGCTCTAAATTAAAAATGTGAACGGTCATCACTTATTTGTCAAATTGTCTTAAAGCTTAATTGAGTTTGTGAGAGGTCAGGGGTAGCCGACAGTGTGGGAGGATGGGGCTGGATCAAACGGAGTGCTGATCCCACCAAATGCTCTGTAAAACTACCTTGTTTAAGGGGCATTTACTCTAAGTGGAGATGACATGATTTAAAATGGAACATCTGGAATGGCTCTGGCACACTTATTTGACATACCTTCATGGTCTGACATGAATAGAGCCCTGATACAAACAAAATATACCACAGCACATGAATATCCCCTACTTAAGCCTAAAAAGCCTGTAAGTGAATACCCATGCTTTGAATCAATACCACATTCCTTTAACTGGCTTCATAAATATGCATCTTATGTTTCCTACGATTATAATAACTACTCATATTTGAAGAAACCTCCTGGTTCACCGCACAAAGAGTATTCACATGCTTTAATGCAAACTGAATCCATTCAGACTGCTAAAGATTATTTCACTGACTTATAGAATAAATCAATGCTTTGGCTGCTTTTGATAGCATATTTTAAATTAAAACTCGCGCTAGTAAAGATACAAAAGTACATACTTAAAACTCACTTTGATTCACCAGGTCAAAACAAATCAAACTGTATTTTTTTGTAAGATTACTGCCAAACTATGCAATTTAAAATTAATTCATGTAAAAAAAAAACAGAAAGAGGAGAGCACCATGCAGCCCTGCTAACACTACTACTCAAATGAACTGGTTATTGCATTTCTTACATGGTAGCTCCCAAAACATAAAATACAGCAGTCAAGTGTTATTTTTTAAACATCTGCAA
>JAVQKG010190867.1:0-11185 GCA_036025885.1 Hypseleotris bucephala
TTTAGACCTAGGTTATAGTTCTACTTTAATGTCGGTTCAATACTAATTCAAACCTGGGTTATTCATGATTTAGACTTGATTTAGACCTATTTTAAATTTGTTTTAGCCTTGGTTTAAACATTTTTCTGCATTATGTACCTCTGCCCATTTCAATCCTATATTTAGACCCGGTTTAGTCGTAATTTAGGCTCAGTTTATTTCAATAGTACTTAGAAAGCCAGACATTTCCTTTGGTGGTAGAAGTTTGAGGACCAGTGGTCTGCATAGAGATTGTGGTTTTTACTGTAGCACTTCCTGACATGCTTTCCTTTGTAATGACAGCACTGACAACACTGCAGCTCATTCTGATATGCCTTGTTTGTTTTGGAGATAATCACATAGACAACACTGCTCTGACTAGACCACTATCTTCTATGGCCTGTTGATTGAGTGGCAGGCATGAGAAGCTCTAACTCACAGACCTCAAAGCACTTAATGTGACATGCCCCAGAGGAACAGTGGATAAATAATTGGTCTGGACTGTCAGATATGTCTCATAGACTTCTGAGTCACTGTTAATGTAGCTGAAAGCAGGGGTGAGTCCATACTTTTACTCTAATGAAGGGGGATTTAAGTACTTGAACTAGTCCCAAAAATGAAAAAAATATCCAGTGAGTAGCAATTCTGTGGGCAAAAATGCCAGATTACAACAAAAAACTTGAATACTTTTATACTTGAACTTATATAGGATACTTGTGAAAAGAAAGCACATTTGCAGAACCTCTCCAATAGATAATATATAATAAAAATGAATTCAGATTTGAGGAAGAGGAGTCACAGTTTGGTTTAGTTTCATAAGTTTTATAAAAAGATTCAGATATTTGTGTGAACTCTTTAAAACTCTCAGATGAAATATTGATTGTTTGCTGGGCTGAGAAATTGTTATTGTGAGTTTTACTGTAGCCTGGTTCAGTAATCCACTTTTCAAGGCTCTGTTTGGGATCATGAAGGAGTTGATTAAAGAGATTTCCTTCTGCTTGTGTTTCCTGAGGTAATGCATCAAGGTAAATAAGATAGTCTACTGCTGCCAGGCTAACAAGTTATATAAAATATCGACTCCTTATATCAACGACCACTTTTCATAATATTTGATTTACAAGTAAAAAATGTGCATTCAAGAATAGAAATTAGCCTAATCCTTGTATTATTCATAGAGACTAAGCCAGGGACCAAATCAGGGACAAAACCGGAGTAAACATTACTGTAACCAAAAGAATAATAATAAGACAAAACTGTGACTAAACCAGGTCAAATCCAGGATTAGACTTAACCAGAACTAAACCAATGTCTAAACAGGGACTACACATGGTCTAAAAAGTACTTAACCAGGTCTAAAACAACTGGGACTATACAACAAAAATAAAACAGCTACCAAACCCATGTCTAAACCACAACTAAATCATGTCTTAAGTAGTGTGATAAAAAAAAACAGTGTCTAAACCAAGCCAAAATCAGTATTACTAAACCACCCTTCATAGACTTTATAACCGTAACAAGAGTGCCCCCAGTCATCCCTGCACCAAAATTTGAGACCCACTGCTCTACATACAGATCCTGATTCAGCGTCTGATACTGAGTAAAGTCTACAGTCAGTAGTGAGTCATAGGTTTGGGAGTGAGCACTGTCTTCATGAGAGGAATGTAGCAAAGAAACAAGCATCCCCTGAGGGCCTGGAAAACAAACTCAGCCTTAATCCTGAGCACAGAGTTAACAGAGTACCCCTCCCCCTCCACCACTGCCCAAATCCAAAAGCAGGACATACATACACTTGGCTTTTGTGTGGACGCTACTCAACCGTGTGGCAATCACCGGTTACAGGATGGTTCATTGTTGGTAAATGAGCTTCTGGGTGGTAAATGTATGACGTATGGTTTAATAATTTGCTTCCAGACACGACAAGATTGAAGTTCAATGCGTTTTTTCTGTGCTAGTATATTTTTTTTGTAGTCATTTCTCCTACTATCATAATCTATAAATGTCAGTGTATCATGTAGGGCAAAACAATTAAGTGCAATCGAATCAAAATGACGATTTTAATGGTCACAATTATCAAATCGCAAAGGCTGCAGTTTTGAGCAATTTTATATCCTCTGCACAAAACAAAGTATATGTAAAAACTTAGATGTACATACAAGTTCTGAAAGGCATGTGATTCTTGTGGAAGATTTTACATTCACAATTAAAAATCACATTTTTACAATTGTGCAATTATGTCATCTAAAGCATGTCTTTGACCCAGTTTATCAAGCAAAAGTAGCAGAGATTTGGGGATTTGAACTTTCTAAAACCACAACCTTCTCTGGGCGCCCTGATTCACTATCGAAAAGTGTCAAATTATATATTTCAAAAGATATTTCTCAGCCTTGAAATCAAAATAAGTACATAAAGAAATGTACACTATGTAGTAATTTATTCCCATTCTTAGTCTTAGACCCTGTAAGCACAAAGTTGTTAGCATGGTGAATTTTAAGTGGCTTGTTTATAACCTGTGCCCCTCCTGTAGGAATAACACTTAATTAGTGAAATACCACAACCCTGGCTACCAGCTCTCTTTTATTCCCCCTATCCCTGCCCCTCCTCCACTATTGACAGTATAAAGACATATAGACTATACCATTATGGACTACAGTACAAGGGGTTTGTAGACGTTTCTGTTCAGCCGTATTTCCATAACCACCTTTGCCACTGCCCCATACAACTAAAATGGCAGCTGCCTAAATACAAGATGGACTAAACCAGGACTAAATCAGTACTATTCCCAGTCTATACATGGACTGTTAATTTAGGACTTTCAGAATGTCTAAACCAAGACTAAACCAGTTCTAAACCCAATCTTTATATTGACTAAAACATCACTAAACTGTGTCAAAACCATAACTATTCCTGTAATCAACTCTAAAGCAGATCTAAAGTGGGAACCAAACCAAGAAGAACCCACTCCAGGTCTAAACCAAGGCTACACCAGGTCTAAACCATGACTTATTCAGATCTTAACTAGGATAAAGCCATGGTTTAAATAGAGACTAAACTAGAGTAAAAATATGTCCTATCCAACATCTATAAGTTCATCTTTCCTTGTTGTTAAAGCCAATATCTCTTGCATTGCTTATGCATCTTTGACAAGTTGGAACATTTGCGGTACATTGTCTTGAGCTCTGAGCTTGAAGTGCAAATTAGTGCCAGGCCTAGCTGTTATGTCGACAAGGGGCTGGTTATTTGATACATAGATCTTCTTCATGATGCGTCTCAGTTTAATTAGGAAACTCAAATTATACATCCATCCCCTAAACGCTATGTTATTTAAGCTCTTTGAAGTGACTCTGCCAGTGTTTGTCCTGCACAGTCAGGCTTTCAGAAGGCTGGGAGGCATCCAGTCCACAGAGGGCTTTCATTTAGTCCCACAACACACACGCACACATCAACGCACATAAATACACTGTAACCATACCATGAGAGAGTACGCATTGCCCCATTTTTGTTTGGCGTCAGCTCGTTTTAGACTTTACTTCCTGACTTATTCAATTGAACTGATAGGTTTGGTCTGGACTGGTTAAGGTCTATATGGTATAGACCTGGTTTAGTGCTGGTTTAGTCACCCTAAATAATAGACATAATCTGCCACTTGTACCATCCTATCAAAAGTCCAACCATTACATGTCCCTAACATGTCTATGAAGGTTATTGAGTTGTGTTTGTGTATGTAAGAATGGTTTAGACCATCAGGGTTTAGACTGTGTTTAGCCTAATTTTGGTTCTGGTTTTATTTCTGTTTTAGAGTTGTTTTGATTTTTTTCGGTCAACCCTATTTAGACTCGACATAATCTGCCACTTGTACCATCCTGTAAACACAGTAAAAGGCGATCAAATCCGTGACGCAGAGCCATAATCTCACACAATTTCAAAATTTAATCTCATGCTAATATCCTTGTTCCTTCCTATTTGATAAAAAATAAACTCCCATCTCGCAGCTTGCCGTTTTCCATGAGGTTCTTATTTCCTTCCAGATTTTGTCAGAAAACAGTTCATCACAAAAGTATGTAGGTCAATCTGATTTATCCTAAACCTCATAGACATGTATGTAGCGATATGATTAAAATGTAATATCTATCCAGTGGTCCTCAAACGAACCTGGGTACCAGTGGGAGTACATGGGACTTTTTCTAGTGGTAATCAGGGATCTTCATTTATTTAGTCTTAATAAATAAAATTAAAATTTTCATAATTCGGTCCTGTCCTCCTCTGGTAGGCGGCTTAAAATTGATATGACTACTTAGTCGTATATGCAGCCATTTTGACGTGGTTTAGTCCTAGGTATTATCCTTGTTTTGACCGGGTATCTTGTCTAATTAAATAGTACTTAAAATGCCAGATGTTTTAGTAGACGATTGATGTTTTTTTTACATTAGGAATTTTTCGCTGTGTTTGCTGCATAGATATGTAATGAATAGTAAAAAATGCACAAGATGAATATACGTATTTAAGTTGAAGGCATCGAAATGACTTAGTAGTGTTCCATTCAATCATGGCTGGGGCAGTTTAGGACGAGTGAATTGATCAAATGTTGTAGTTTATATTTAGCCTCCTTTCACAGTACAAATTACAAAGCTCCTAAAACAAGATCTCATAGGGATTCCTATCTATTTTTCACAGACTTTGCCTGTATGCCAACAATGGCTGGGTTTGGTCCTGCTGGGATTGTTAGGCATTTTATATCATGTTGTCTGGACACTGTTGATCCTTTGCCGAGCTGTAATCCATTTTCTGTGTGTAGCCAGTGGAAGCACACAAAGACTACCCTGGGTGTTTTTGTCACATGTCCATTTGCCATCCCATCATGCACGTGCTGGGCTCATAGAGTCAAAATGGGGCAGCGGGTCATATGACCTGTCTGCAGAGTTAATCAATCAATACAAGTTTAGTGGATTGGGTTTGATACAGTAGTCTGGCTGTGTCAGCAGAAGGGCTGACTTATAATTGAGCTTGGTGTACTTTTTCAACAGGAAGGAAATGTTCCAAGTGTTTTTGAAAGTGTGGGATGAAGAATAGTGTCTATGGTGAAAAGTGCATATTTTAGAATTCAGAAAGTGTGAATGCAGATATGACCCATGCAGTGAGTAAACCAGGACCGTTTTAAACTAAAGTATGACTCAACTAGGGAGTAAAGTCTTAACATTGACTAAACAATGAATAAAAATTGTCTAAACCTCAGCTAAACCAGGGTAAAAAGCTTGCCCGAATCAGAAGTAAACCAAGTCAATATCAGATCAAAATTGCAAACATAAACCGGGTCTGAACAAATACTATTCCAGGAACTAAACCAACAATAAACTATAAAATGGACAAAACAAACCAGGAATAAAACAGGACTAAACCAAATAACCAATGACTAAACTGGAGAACAAAAAGTAAAAGAGCATCAAAAAGGAACTGATGACCACTCATTTTAAGCCTCTCCAAATTCTCATGGCTCTGGCACAACGGATCACACCAGCTTCACTTGTGCCTGCTCCTTCCACTCTCCTCTTTAATTCTCTGTAAATTCCACCACGCTCCCCGGCTTTGGTGTGTGCGCTGCCCTCCCTCGCAGCTTGTAGTCGCTTGAACATCTCCACATGTGGCTCTCAACTCAGGGCAGAATTGTACATCGAAGGGAAAAGCAGGAAAAATATAGGACAGGGAGGATTTTCTAATGACGTAAAGCACATCTGGATCAGTTTGAGCAGCTGCACCTGAAGAAGATTTCTCTGCAAAGGCACTTTCTCCCCTCCACTTCAAGCTATTTTTTCCCCCTTGCACTCTGTAAATCTTTCCCTTTCTGTACTCGGAATGGTTTCCCACTGAGCATCAAGCGCAGAGGAGCAAAGCCAAGGAGGCGCGGACTGCACAAGAAGGAAGAAAGGACAAGCAACAAGATCGGAGCGGAGAGAAGTTGACAAGATTATTGTTACAAGGATGACAAGAGGACATAACGATTTGGAACGTGGGATTGAGGATTGGGAATGTGCTGACTGTGGAGATTGAAGTTTGCCTGTCACTCCAACAGGTTTATCCTCACTTACAAAGCACACCTACTGTTTGCTTTGGATAATGATTTCAAGAAGCCACGCCAGGAGAAAAGAACACCTTTGAAGGAACTATTGTCTAGGGTTGTCCTAATATTGACATGTGAATAGGGTTTTAAGTGTTTCTATAATGATATGACTGAGATGAAACAAGACATAGATGACTTCTTATTTACTTGTCAAAATTAGGGGTAAATCAAAAGCTTTCTTTTCTTTCTAAATAGATATTGCATTTTGCCAATGATAAACTTGGCTTACATTGTGCAGCCCCACAATTAACCCCTCACCTTACTCATCCTTAACTTCCCAAAAAGATCCCTCCCTCCCTTCCTCAGTCTACCTGTGTAGTCCAGTCACAACACGCTGGAGCTGAGACGTCATTCACCTAAACAGCAGTCCTGGATCACCCACGGGACACTCACAGCAGCTGACTGAAAACTTTTAATGATCCGCGGACCAACTGGCAGGATGTCCAAAACCTCCAGGCTGGCCAGACCCCCCTCGGGAGCTGGATCCAAGCTCCCTTCTCCCAGAAAGGAATACTCAGGAACAGGAGCTCGATCAAGGGTGCTAAGCGTAGGGGAGAAGCTGATGAGGGCAGGAGGTGATGGTTTTCTGAGGCAAAAGTCTGTGACAGTAGCTGGGACACTGGAGAAGTCGCAAAGTGAGAATGAGACACAGGACTCCAGTCAAGAAGACAAGGGGGAGAACATGGAGGGGACACTTCCAAAGAGCAGAATCAGCCCACCTAAAGTCTCAAGTCAGCACACTGGCACTTCAAATAGTAAGTAACATAACAACTGCAAAACTGAATTTCTTCATGTAATTCAATACAATATCCGTGCTGTGGTGTAAAGTCCAAAATACAAATTCAAAAGTGCCTTACAATTTTGTGCAACTTTTTCATTTAAAAGTTATCTTTATCTTGTAAACGCTGGCATGTTGGTACATTGTGTTTACTGCAATCAGTCAGCATCACTCATTTTAAATCCTTGGCAGGCAGTGTCTTGTCCTGTTTGCCAACCTTCTGTATACTTAAGATCTTGCAATGTTTTCTTTGCCCTTGTTAAGGAGCTTGTATTGACAATTGAACTGGCAGGCAATTGCAACACAGGTAGGTAGGTACAGCTCAATAATCCATCAAAGGCAACTGACATTTCTAACTGACCAAAAAATGTGCAAGTGTCCTGGGACAACCCACGAGCCTCTATCCTGGTAGGGTGCAGTCAGATTAAGAAATAGGGAGCAGGAGGTTGAGTAAAAGCAGTCTTATGATCCCCCTTTGGCGTTGTCACCAAATTCCCAACTCAGCAGGGGGTCAGCTTTCATGATTCTGTCAAGTCACACTTTTCCGACATTCCTGAAAGTAACTTGACCGATATATTGTCAGATCTTTAAAGTCCCAGCGGACATACTGACTAGAATGATTGACTGTCTGTTTATCTTGATGTAATAAAACGTTTCTAGTCAGTTGCAAGCTTTGGTGTTGCATTCAAAGGGAGTTTTTAAGTGTCTTCGTAGGGAGTTGAGTTAAGTGAAAGAGTGACAGAAGAAGGTCAGGAATGCGGAGTGGGGCAATGCATGCTGGGAAATCAACAGGTCCGGGGTAGTGTCTGTATTCAGTAAAGACAGGTTAGGGGGTTATGAGAGGGCAGGTACTACAAACCAGATGTTCTCGTCTGTGCAGCTTCCAGTGTCCTTTGTTTAAAAATAAATGGGTTTTGTGTTTGAGCACATGTACTTCCTGTTTTCAATTTTGGGGTCAACTTAGATACATTTAGGGCTGCCCAAAACAATATGATATGAAATACTATAGGTTCAATATTGCAGTAATGATATGACATATTATTTGGATTTTTTAAATAGATGGCTCCACTAAAATTGAAGTCGATCAGTTAATCAACAAGTTCAGAATGTTCTGTCACATTATAGACTAACAAAAACCAGACCTAAACTAGAAGTCTAGAGCAAGACTAAACTAGCAATACACCTCAACTAAACCATTATTGGAATATGGCTATGGAAAACAAACTAAAAATGTGTAATATATTGCGCAGCCCTAAAAAAAAGGCAGTTGGAAAATATATTAAACTTATTTCTCGGATTTGCTGTAGTTGCCTTTGATGTTTTTCTTGCATAACTCTATTTTTTGCTTACATTGAAATACACCCCCACCACGTCTTTCCCTGTATCTCTCTGCTTCTCTCTTTTCTTTTTTCCCCATGTCATGTTTTGACAGTGCCTGACTCCGTTGTTGGAAGATGCCCTAGCAGCACGCTTAAATAGAAACTCACAGAACTATCAAAAGGAATAATTCAAGTGTGGCTCTCTGTGCACTCTTGTGACATCCATGGTGGGCTCTGTCAGTTGTACTTTGGGTCTTTGGGGACAGGCCCAACTTTGTAAATGTTTTGTTGTGGGCATGTAACTTTGAAGGGAACTCCCATGGTCGATTCTATTAAAGACAAGAATGGTACCATTGCAGGATGTTTTAGAATTCATATCACTTACTGTAACTACAAAGTACAATACAAACAATTCACCCTTTTTTAGGGCAGTATAGTGGTCGATTAGTGGTGGTATTTAGAGGTCAGTGTTAACCTTTTTTCTGATTTGTTCATATCCTATGCAGTAAAATGTAACTTGAGTTTGTGGGGTAAGTGCCCAAAGTCCTAGGGTTGCTATAGGTAATATACTGGTTTGCATCAAATGCTATTATTTTTCCTCTTATAATATCAGAGCTATTGAAAAACAGAGTTATGACAACTCCATACACAACAGGCTTGTTTTTTTAAACAGCAATCTCAACCTAATATTGGCGTTTAAATGCATTTAGAATAGTGCTATGGTGGAATTTGCGTTGTTCAGATTTTTTTTCCGCCTTTGGAGCAACTCTATCAATGGCTGTGTATAATATGAATTGTTTGTATACTGTAATAGCGAGGAATGTCACTCTGTGCGTTGGATTTAGATTAGACCAATATCAATTAAGCAGAAAAGCACATAATGGGCTTGTATCTAATTATTAATGTACGTTTTGGTGCTTGTTATAATTCTGACAACTGGCCTATAGCATCCACAGTTCAGTAATTCATTCTTTTGAAATGACAAGGGATTGACTTTTCTTTTTTGTAGGAACACCATTGTTGTATAAATGGCCCATAGACGACTTGTCATATTCCCTGTGGTTTTAACTAGCAGACCAGTGTGCGTTTCAATTTGCCTGTATCTCCCAGTCCCCAGCTAATATCATTCGTGGGGCATGACGGTATCTAAAGCAGGGTCAGGCACAGCTCAGGAGCAGACAATAAGTGCATATGACAGGTGACATTTCCAGTGTGTGAAGGTTTCAGAGTCAGCCGTTGCTCACCGGAGGGTCCAATTTCAGCGGTGGTAAAGTGGCAGCTTCCAGTGCCAGGGAAATCCGTTTGACATTTTCTGTCTGGAGAGGATACATTACATCTTTTGCTACAAGACGATATCAGAAAAAGCTCTCACTTTGACCCACCTGACACAATCTTGGAGAAAATGTGTTTCTATATTTAACTTTGTGCAAATAAAAGTTTTTCACAATTTTAGACAGAAACAAGTTGAGGTGCGGGAGGGATGACACATTTTGATTACCAGTTTGACGTGAAAATCTCAAATTCAGCTGTGTGTTCGCAGATGATTTTTTGTATACAGTTTTATTGTGTAGTAAGTAGCCAATAAAAGGATATCTGACAAGAACAATAGCTTTTTTTACTGGCAAAGTTTAGGCAAAATATTATTGTTATTCACTGATTATATATTTTGTAGTCTAATTTTGTCCCTCTAACGTTAACCTTCAAAATGTTGCTTCTGAATTATTGCAACAATTAAAACAGAATGTCCCTGCTTTATATGTACACTTTAATGTTGCAATTTGTTCTCTAAAATGTTGAGTTTGTGGTCTTGATAGTGACCTCACCTCCTATAACCTAATCTTACTATCTAAACTAGCCTGTCTTTTCTATTCTTTGTGTCTTGTCCAAACTCATATATCATCAGAAGGCCTTTGATCCTTTGTCTTTTCATGCCCGGATCTTTTTCACCAGATACTTTTTAGATAAAGTCAGATCTTTGGTTGACCTAACTCTGGTGACTGAGAAGGTGAGTCAATACAAATGGGATCTTAGGGGAGGGGTTTCAAAGTGTTCTTGATATCTCCAGGCATTATTGGCAATAATTTGTTGCTGCTTGTCTGCAAAGTCATTTCAACATTAGCTGTACTGTTGCTTCAGCGTGTTTGCCTTATTAAGACATTCCTACGTTGCCCCAAGATTTTTTTATTCTAAGTGTTGTCATAACTGTTGACAACTGCATTAACAACATACAGGTGCACACATGTTCATTATACACTTGTTGTAGTCTGCAACAAATTCTTTTGAACAGATGTTGTCTATTTGAGGCTTAGTGTGATGGTAAGGACTTTAGGGATTGGATTGTGATCACCCGTTTCTTTTACACTGAAGCCAAAAGTAGGGATTACATTAATTGCAGCCCCTTGTGATTGTTTAAACCACTCATTGCAAGTTTTACAGACAGCTACCAAAGGAACTTACTAGTGAGTCTGCAGATGTTCTGTATACTCACACTAAAATGAGGAAAAAAATGTTAGGAAAAATCTGCCCTTCTAGCTATTTTACAGCTTAGGCAAAAATGTCTCTGAGTTGACCTCCTTTCCCTGCATTTGATTATTTTTAGAACAAAAATATTTCACTGTTATGTTTGGATCGAAAACAGAAATTTCTTTGTGCAAAACCTTGTGTGTCTCATACAGTAGATTCTTTACACATCTGCTAAAATGTTGCACAATTATTACACCAATACAAAAAAATGCAACAATTGCAACAACTTTCTTTATTATCTGCTTATTTGTTAAGGTTAGGGTTGATGTTGTATGATTAGACTATAAAATAAATCTTGCCATTGAATGTCACAAGAAAACTATAGCTTTGATATTTTACACTTCATCAAAAACTTTAAAAGGTAATGCAGTTGATGTGTGTGGCAATTCAGAGACTAGCTTCTGAATCAACTGTCTAATTAATAATTATCTAAAG
>JAVQKG010190966.1:0-10649 GCA_036025885.1 Hypseleotris bucephala
TCTATAGTCTGTTCAAATAAGTAACAGTGAAGAATTATGATGCTTTAGTTTACAGCTTTTGAATGAAAATATAAATAATGTTGAATTTAATTGAACTGCTTTCTGAGGTCGGGGAGGCCTTGGAAATACAGCATTATCACACAAGTATACTGGTCAAAAAGGTAAAAAAAAATTTCAAGACAGCATTTCATTGTTGTGCATAAATGTGCTAATGCAGAAAAACAAGAGTTTAATGTGGCATGGATTTTTCATTCAAAGAAACAACCTTCACTTTATTGTAACTGGATCAACCTTGGGATGTTCTTAGCCTCTTTCATTGCCAGGAATAATAAAAAGAAAATGTTAGCTCCATTCCTGTTCACCATCTACACTGCAAATTTCCAGCTAGAAACAGCTCTCCCCCGAAATGTTCAGATGATACAGCAGTTGTAAAAGAGGAAGATGAAAACAAAGCAACAGTAAAGCACTTTGTGGACTGGACTGAGTACAATCATCTCATTCTCAACACCTCAAAACCTAAGGAGATGATTTAGACTTCAGGAGGAGGATCAACATCCAGAGCACTGAGGTGGAGGTGGTTTCTGATTACAGACTAGACTGAAAAAACTAGATGGAGGCTGTGTACAGTATATGGGCAAAAATGTTTAAGGAGTATATGATCCTTCAACTACCCACCCTTACAGTTACATTATTTGCTGTAGGTTGTTCTCGGTGCTTGACATTAACTCTTGTCTGATTTTTATATGCTTAAAATATCCAACTAATTTAGAACTTGTAACTTTGAGAAAATGCAGCACTGCTTGTTTATTAAAACATACAAACAAGAGATCATCCAACACAGGCAAAAATCTACAAATGCAAAACCAAAATTAAAAAAATTAAAAAATTTAATTGGCCAGTAATAACTTTAAAAAAAAAAACATACTAGACACAGTGATCAGTGAACAGAAGAGTTGATGTTAAGTTCTGACAAAAACAGGGTGAACAAACTCATTAAAAAGCACGCTCTGTGGTGGGCTCTGAATTACCAACAGTCCAACAGGTGACAAATGCTCTCTAAGCTCAGATCTATTATGGTCAACTGCTCTCGACCATTTCATGCACTGGAGGTGATAAACAGCAGCACCTTCAACCAGAGACTGATTGTACCAAAGTCCCAGTTTTATTATAGCAGCAGTCAGATTATTTAATGCACAATATGTGATTTATGCTGTCCACATTTCCACTTTATTGTGTGATAAACTGTGTTTGTTGACTAATAATGTATCTTTTTTAAAAAGGATCAAGTATCTATTCTAATCTAAATCAAATAAATCTCAATGTATTATAATGACACTTCATTAATCAGTTTGAATAGTGATTAAAAGATTGTGATTAAAATGTTTTGCACCCATAAAACTGTGGCAAAAAGCTTTAGTTGGCTCACGGCTTGACTCAGTTGGTGGAGCGTGTGGCCCATGTTCAGAGTTTGGAATGCTCACCCTGGCATCTTAGGTTTGGATCCGGCACATGACAGTTTGCCGAATGTCACTCTCTGGTCTACTCCCTGGTTTTCTGTCACACTACTGACATTTTTGTGCCGAAAGAGGCACAAAAAATAGCTTGTGAAAAATGCAAATGTAATTACTTTGATTTGCAGCACCACTCTCAGGTGACGAATGGACACAAAGAGCCATGAACCTGCTGAACCCAAATGAAACCAATATTAGGAAATACCTTCACATTGTAGGGTTATAAGTAGAGATGCACCGATACCAATACTGGATCGAATATCGGTGCCGATCCATGCCCAAAAGCTGGATTGGTAAACTGAGCCGATACTGGATGCGATATTATTTATTACACTCTATCCTAATTATGAGCAGATAAACAATGTGGCAAATTACATTATATTACATTGTCACTTTTAAAATACAAAAGTAAGACATTTTGAGGGTCATCTGGTCTTATATCTGGTCTTATATTAATGTTTAGATTGATTATTTTAGATATTACAAAGCTAGCATTAGTATCGGTTAATATCGGGTATCGGTCGATCCACAAAGCCCTGATATCAGGATCGTATCAGGACTAAAAAAGCTGGATCGGTGCATCTCTAGTTATAAGCAACACATAATCAGATCTTGGCCCTTTATCTTATCAAAATTTAAACTTTGATAGGCCTAAAATATTTTTGGTTTATTTTGTAAGCACTTCCCTAACAAGACAACAACCCTAAATGTTGGATAGCAAGATGTGTACTAATTATCTAATGGAGTGCTTTATATGCCAAACTGCTGGTAATCAATAAAAGCCAAAAAGAGAAAGCAGCTTTAGCCGAGATAACAGTCACTAAAAACAGATGAATGCAGACCCAATCATGTGTTTAGAAGACACTGCCTTTTAGTACATTCTTTCTCGGGGCCCTAGCAGAAATATAAGCACAGCTTCACAACCAAACTAGATGGTAATGCACTCAGAATTCATTGTGACTCATTTGCTCATTGTAAACCTTTGTGAATGCTCATAATAGAGGCATAATAAACATTTCTCTTTTACATTCAGCTT
Organism: Hypseleotris bucephala; assembly: GCA_036025885.1. Classification (NCBI taxonomy): domain Eukaryota; kingdom Metazoa; phylum Chordata; class Actinopteri; order Gobiiformes; family Eleotridae; genus Hypseleotris; species Hypseleotris bucephala. Next base: position 2,548 of record JAVQKG010190966.1, read on the forward strand.
TTCACACCAGAGCCACTTCACCCCATCCGCTGTATATTATCTGCCTCTCTCATTAACATTGCTGCAGTTACTCTATGTCAGCCCTTTCCTATCTCTACCTCTGCTCCATCCCCCTCTTCTTCATCAGCCCATCCTCATCCTCAGTTTGTTTCATCTAATCTCCTTTTATCTGTCGTCTTGCGTCTGCCTCGCTCACCTCTCTTCTTGAGCAATTAATGACAAGCTTGGCGAGGCTTTACCTTGTATTCAGATTAGTCGAGATTGACTTGAGGGTATTTTTAGTCAGATTACATTGCTGTAACGATAGATAATTTTTACTGGGTTAATTGGACTAAACAACCTACAAGATAGCTCAGTAAACACAAAGCAATGGAGAAATCATATTTTTGAATCATCGTTGGTAGCAATGCACTTTATAAAACAAAAACAAAAATATAAAACCGATTGCACTAAACACCCCATTATTCACTAATTGTTGCTGAAGACCCTTTGACCATAGTTGTAACTGTAAAAGTGCATCAAACAGCATTATCCAGGCACTGTAGAAGAGAAGATATTCTACTAACCAGAAGGTTGGTGGTTCAAGCCCGCTCTAATTACTGTTTTTGTGTCTTCGGGCATACAACTTCACCAAGGATTTGTTTCAATGTTTATATCCAATTTGAACTGTTTGCAGATTCAGCTCAGTGCCCATCATTTCACAAAATAAGTGCCTGCTAATTAGGAGACTCCTCATAACAGCACTTCTGGAACAGATGCACATTAGTCAATAATAATGACAAGTCTACAGTCGACGAGGTTTTCACTAATCATGTAGGTGGTAGTCCTTGAAGATGCAATTTACTCTATAAACAGTCAAATTGTATGAGAAACATTAGGAAATCATTAAGCAAACGTAAAAAACAAGGCTTTCATGGACGTACAGCACATGGATGATTTAAACTTTATTATCTTCTCTATACGACAGGTGTACTCAAGTATAGAAAATCTTTGTCATTCGGAGTATCACTATGCTGGACTAAAAAGAGCCTAAATAACTACTATTCCAGATCTAACCTAGCATTAAATAGAGAAATAACCATACTACAGGATAGGAATCAACTGTCTAAACAATAACGCAGTGGCCTGCATAATCTGTGGAATAGAAAGCGCAGAAACAAAACTGAATCCAAAGTGAAGTAAATCAAGACCTGAAGTGCAAATGTCTGTGGAATTACGGTTTCTCGTGACATAATTTGTCAGCCCCACTTTTTTTTGGAACTGAATTAATATGCTTTTTGTCATAACATTTTATCACTAGTTGTTTTTTTTTCTATGCTGGTTGTACAAAATGTTCTCAGGGCCTAGAGACAGTCAGTCATTGTCTTGTGTCCTTCACTTTTTTCTTCTCTTTCTGTCCTTCCTCTGTCCTTCCAGCCTTTGTCTAAACTCATCCCCTCTCTCCTCATTTACTTTAATAAAAGCCCAGCTTCTTGGGCAAACTTCTCAACCCGCTTTGATGTTCTCAACCAGATCCGGGTTTTTCCTCTTCAAGTTAAATTGCCCGAGTTAAAAGACTCTCATTTTCTCACAGCATCCTGTCATTTTAGCTCCACATGATTGTTCTTTTTGTTGTAGTGTACAAACTTGTGTTTACAATTGCAAAATAAAAAAAAACTTAATTTGACTTTATTTGTTCTTAATCAATGAACATAATATCAAAAATAATAAGTGACTTGCTATAGCAAACTAAATAATTCTGTACTTAATGAGTGAGACCCATCACCTCACCTCTGCTTTACACCATTGGTTACCATCTTTTTTATATCATCATTTATATTAATTTATGTAACCTTTGTTTTTTCCGGGAAAACAATCCATTGAGATTTGGAATATCTTTTACAAGGAGTTTGCATTACGGCATTTAAAATAAGGCTGCTCTGTGAAATGAACCATAATTTCCTACAGTTGTCCAAAATTTAAGTTAATCTTTGTAATGTTTTCTCACACCTTCAGTTGATTCTGGCTCCTTTTCTACCAGTGGGCTCATCTGTGCTACACGATCAATACAGGACTTCTTGCTGTATTGACATTGACAAAGTCTCTCCTCCCGTCAATAGTCACAATGTTTGGGCAACAACACGCACATAAGAAAACTCACTGAATACGGTTTTGTAGAATATTTTGTGACCATATCTCCCCATTTACTGGAGACAGTTCCAGTATTAGGCTCCTTGTCCAATGTATGCATTATTTAACAAATGCACATACAATAACAGCTTACAGTATGTCAAGTTTACAACAGACCACTTCCCAACACTTATCATAGAAAACTGAAAAACAACATGTGTCTAAAGACCTTTGCTGTTCAATTTATTTACCATGTCATTTTAAAAAATCTGTGAAATTCTTTGTGACTCGGCGGTACAATGATATTCTGCCCATACTTGAATGCCAGATAACATGAAAAAGGAGGATATACAGTATGTACATTGGTCCTGTTTTTTTATTCTTTTGTATGTTTGGTGCACTTAAATGTTTCAGTTCACCAAACAATTAATTAATAATAAATATTAGACAAAGACAACATAAGTAAACACAAAATGCAGTTTAAATGAAAGTATTTTTATTAAGGGAAAAAAAAACCTACAGAACCCTACAAAGTATTTTAAACCTAATAACCGGGGCCACCCTTAGCAGCAACAAATGCAATCAAGTGTCAATGAGTCGTTTACTTATCTGAATTGCAGAATTCAGTCAGGATTTTGAGTAGGCCACTTCAAAGTCTTAATTTTGTGTTTCTTAAACCATTCAGAGGTACATTTGCTGTGTTTTGGATCATTGTCCTGCTGCATAACCCAGGTGTGTTTCAGCTTGAGGTCACAAACAGATGGTCGGACATTGTCGTTCGGAATATTTTCCGATTAAACTCAGTTTTCCAAAGATGTGATAAACCAGAGTTAATTTATGTTTTAACCAAGGGGGCAATTACTTTTTCACACAGCATTCTGCAGGTTTGGGCTTCTTTTTCCCTTAATGACAAAGATATTCATTTAAAAACTGCATTTTGCGACAAACATACAAAAGAATAGATAATACTTTTTCCCACCACTGTACCACTAGGATTCAAACCAAGAATCTTTCACTTACTAATCAGGCATATTAACCAACTGAGCCACAGAACCACTAGCTGCAAGTAGGAGAGCATCACATAACAAATTGGACACCCAAATGGCCTGCTTTTAAAAAATAAGTTTTCAGTTTATCATATTATTAACAAGGCTAATAGCATGCAAGACTTGACGATGTCGAGGTTATAAATGACAATGACACTTGGAAAAGAACTTGATGTAACTTTCTAATTGGCTGCAACAGTCAGAGAAGGCAAAAGAGCGAGCTCATTATCTGTGTCTGACGTTGCACTAATGGCCTCAGTGCAGAAAGATGATCGCCAAATAGCCCTATATCATTATAGGACACTTATAGAATTTCAATGGAAAGATATATAATCAAATACTGAAAGAAAAAATGATATGTCTGCCATTTTAAATACAGCTTTAAAAGAAAAGAAAATTATTTGTTTATTAAACCAGACAAATGAGCTTAACTAAATCAGCCTATGACAATTCATCAATTCATGATGAAGTTTAACTTAGGCAAAAGAAGAAAGATTTAAGTGGATTTTGTGCACAATCTTGGTTTTCAGGGTTTTCAGAGAATGATTTGAGAAAGACACAATAACCAGTTTGTGTTGATGCCAGGAATCACAGATTAGTTTGCGATACTACATCAACAAAGATGACAAAACGACTTGGCTACAGCAACAGAAGACAACAGCTGGTTCCACTTTAAGTCTAAATGCTCAGTTGAATCTACTGTATATATATCTAGTTTGAGATTTTTTTTACCTATATATAAAGCAGTCCGAGTTAGTTGTGTGCCTGAGCAACACACTTAACCCCCATTGCCTATCAATGAATGTGGTTGTGTGATTGGTGGTGGTCGAAGGGGCTGTAGGCACAGACTGGCAGCCATGCCTCCGTCAGTGTGCCCCAGGGCAGCTGGCTACAGAAGTAGCTTACCACCACCGAGTGTGACTGTGGAGTGAATGAATAATGCAATTGTGAAGCATCTTTGGGTATCTTGAAAAGCGCTATATAAGTGGTATGCATTATTATTATTATTATTACTTGCTGTTGTCATTTTATCCTTTAAAATATCTTAGATCAACTAAAGATTATATTTTTTATGGCTAATACATCACACACACCAAATTTAAGAAATGCTTTTAAATTTGGTACAGTTCTGCAGGTCAAGTGAAAAATATATGTTTAAAAATAACATGCTTTTATCTTTTTAATCCTTTACTGACTAATTCACTTTTTCAAATTTTTGGACAAAAAGTCAAGAGTTTTTTACCAACATACACACTTACACACATAATGCACTGTAAAAATGTGTATCAAATTTAACTAGGCTTATATCCTGGTGTCTATGGATAAAACTCTATCAATAGTCTGAGTGCCACAACGGAGGAACAGAAAACATGGGCGACTTTGTATGTGAGTGTGTGTGTGGTGTACGTTTTTGTGTGTGTTTTAGTGTAACTACTGAGTGTCTGTGCCCCATAGGCCTAGGCATTTGCCAACTCGTTTCTTTCCAGTCTGGCGAGCCGACAAGGGGAAGTGGATAAGATAAGTTGAAAGCAAGAAGTTCCTTGCGTTAGCTCATACAGGAAGGATGTGGTCTGATTGAGATAGACATTGACTGATTGCTATTTGGACGTGCTTAAATCATCACGCCATGCTCCGTATCCACCAGGTCCAGGGTCAATTCAATCAATTTGTAATGAAAATCAATTTAAAAGTGCAACCTGGAACATATTATGCTTGTAAATTATGTTCCAATTTATAGTAATGTACTGGCAGGATGTTATACACTGAGCCCAGTTTAGTATTTTCATATAAATACCAGGCGCCACTGTTGGTGCGATTTCTAATTGGTTATTGAATAATTGGCCTCTTGAGAAATAGAAAATCTATTATACAGAGAAATAGCACAGAAAAAAGCAGAGTAGATAAATATACAATGCAACTGTTTTATGTGGTTGGGAAATTGACAGGGTTGGCATTTGACAAACAACTAAAACCCAGATCTCTTTTTACATTATGCACATTTGTCAAACTCTTTTTTAAATATTTTAATAAAAGCAAAGAAAATATAGCCAAAAACACACTCCATACAACTCCATAACTCATCTCATATTCTTTAGTGTGTGTAGCAGGTAAAAGCCAGTGACAGAATATTTGTGCATGTGTAGGTGGATAGTGACCTAAACGTAGCTAGCAATTATGTAAACTTTGGACCACAAGAAGCACACTAGCTTGTAATACATTGTTTCAGTAGTAATATATCTAGTAGTTTAACTAAGGTTATTAATCGGTTTACTGTCAATGTTACAGTTGTACTCAAATAAACATAAGGAAATGAATACACTGAAAAGAAAAACGGAATGTGGCTCAATATCAAGTAAATGAAACTTTTGGCCTCTTTTGCATGCCATGTTCAAAGCCTAAAATGTGTGTTCAATTCAATGTCAGGATGATGAACTACTAAAGTTAAACATATCTGAATAGCAGCACAGAAGAACTTTTGTTTCTTGATGCTATTTATAAAATAATAGCTTGTGATTTTGTTCATAGGATTAATTTTGTCACAATCATGTTGTCTGCCATATTATATTGCGCTTCCCCTTAACAGATTTAAAAGTGTGACTTTTAAAAGCCTAAATATAGAATGCGAAGAAAACATCAGTGATTTTACTTAGAAATGTTTTGAACGTGGTCTGAAGTAATTTGTCTTGTCTCTGAAAATACTACTTTTAAAGACCAAACATTTATGCAAAATACTAAAGCTTCTAACGTTATTCTGCCAAGACCTTGGAGCTTTTTATTGCTCCCAGATTTCAACTATTGACAGCTCAAATTCAGCATTATCTTCTTTTGCATATTAAGGAACTATTTCTGACTGTTCTCTCTCTGCCGTGGAGACTTCAAATCTAAACCAGGACAGAACTCCAAGTGGTGTCAAAAATAAAAATGAATATTTAGTACGGGAGGTGTACGAGTGGGTGGTAGAGGTAGGTCTGGCTTCTGTAATGTACGTATTGACAGAATAGACAGCAGTGATATGTTAAAACCAGAAGAAGTGTGGAGCGAACCAGCATGAGTAAGTGAGCCCACGGGTGCTGTGTGCTTAGTGGAGGGTGAAAGACTATAATCTGAGCACAAGCACACATACTATTATAGCCTGCACTCCCACATGTGCACCGAATTCAAGGCAAAAATCAAAAAAGTATAGATTGAGAATGAGCAAAATAAGTAGGGGAAGCAACAATTACATAGAAAATAAATGTGAAAACAGTTAAGATGCGTATTCTGAGAAATTGTGTGAATATATTTAAAGTCTTTACCAGATATTCCATTTCAGATCACTAAGTGTACAAACATTTGAAGGTTACAGTAAGGTACAGGGAAGTGGACACCATGTAACACAAACAGAGGGACTTTAGAGGACAGCCAAAACACTTACTTTGAAATTAAATGTTTGTATATAATCTACAATGTATGAGACACATTAGCAAGGGTAGCATGCATTGGTCTAAATGCATGCTACCCTAATTGCTCTATTAGTGAGTCAGATTGTGAATTGGAGTTTGTGTGAGTGCCATGAATGATACTGACTTGGCCTACAACTCGAACACATACAGTACATTTTGCTTTGAGTTTCATATGTTGTGACAGCAAAGTTTTGTATTTTCCATTCCCTTATCTTGGTTGATTGAAAACAAAAAATAAACAATCGAATACATGTGCCATTAACATCACTTTATTTATAAAACTGTTTATTTTTGCTCATCCATTGATTCTATTTAAAAAGAGGCAAATGAGAGCACAATAACCCATGCTAGAGAAGAAGTACAGCTGTAGAAAAGCTAAAGAAATATCTCTGAAAGAACTAGAAGTTTAGAATTGATTTTAATACAGCTGTGCTTTTTTGCAGACTTTCTGCGTTAGCGGAGTGTACTTGAATAAACCACTCCTTTGAGACACATTTTGAACAACAGTGCAATTCACTTTATCATCCACCGCCATACACTCCTTCATTAGCCTCGAGGCGATGGTCCCATTTTCATAAACAAATTGATCCTTTCTGGCATTAAATTATTTCACAATGCAGAATAAGTGTAAACCAGCTTGTATTAAGAAACAGGACAAAGCAGTAACTAAACCCAAAACATGAAAAAGCAATGTGTTGCATGATAAATGTTCTCACCTTCTTTTGAACTGTTTGAGATATGAGTTGGGAATTTGTGTCTCGGACCAAAAAAAACAGCTCCTTATAGACAAAGACCTTAGTCAGCAGCCGAGTTCCACTGTTTCACCGTTTCACCGTTTCACCATTTTCCCTCGTGCCCTCTTTTCACCACACACGCTCAGCTTCTTCGTCTTAATAGGGCAAAAGCCGGGGAGAAAAACAGCTGCATCTGCCGCGTCAACGTGTGCTCGCTAATGAACAACACTATGGGCTGCGTTCCCGTGTTAGGACAAGTAGTTCACTGCATAAAATTATATCCATCTCAGAGTGTGTGTTTATCATTGTGTCCTAGTTCAGCGTCAGCACCGAGACAGTATACAAACTAAGAAAACTTTTGGACAACATACTAAAGATGAACAGCAGCATATTTTTATACAACGTACATAACTGATGGTCAGATTTATCAGCCCAAAAGATTAGGGACAATCAATATCTGCAAATTATTTCTGCTAATGTCTTCCATATCCATTCAATAGTTTTTTGAGTAAAGTTGCTTACAGACGGACGGACAGATGCTACCAAAGAAATAGTGCCCAGACCAGATATTTTTGCAGGGGTAAATCATCTAATTAAGCACAATTTTGTGGCAGCTGGGATATCATAATTTAGTAGTGACATAAAGTGTATCTGGATCCAAAGTTTATGTTTTTTTGTATCTAATATAAATCCAATCAATACAGTACAATGATACCGATAACATTAGTTGTTAGGTCTGTCCTCAACCACTTCTCTGGCTTCTCTCATTC
>JAVQKG010190972.1:0-12371 GCA_036025885.1 Hypseleotris bucephala
GGATATTTCTTATAAAAATCCCATATAATTGATACAGAATTCTGGCTTCTTGCCCTCCAGCTGCAGGAGTGACATCATCACATTCTAGGATATGACATCACATGAGATCGGTCTATACCGACAACACTGACATCTGTACACTGAACAGACAAGACCTGCTGGAGCTGCTGCCTGGAGATGACAAACTCAGACTGAGGAAGACAATCTATGAAGTCATATGCAGATCATCACCTCCAATTCATCAGGTAAACATTTAGTCTTATTTGTCTTTATGAGTTTGATGTTTATATATATATTTTGTTTGTTTGTTTTAGTATCCAATTGATGATATTCTAAAAGGGCTCAAAAATTGTATTCCTCCTGACTCAGTTCAAGGTACGAGAAAAAATGTTGATGTTGTTGTTCACAGCCTTACAACTTCCTACTTTATATTGTGTCTTTTAGATGCACTCGCTAGCAACTATCTCCCTAAACTGAATGACATCAAAATTGAACTTAAGCATGTGCAAGGATTTATTGATGCACACATTTATTTCCTGGAAAGCATCACAAACAGACCTGCTGCGAAACCAAATGACGGTATATTCGCTACACTATAATGTTAATATATACGTTTGAAACAGAGAGAAACTTTCAAAGTAATAGCTTGTTATTTGTTTGTGCAATGCAGTGAATGATACACCAGCTCCAACAACTGCACAAGCCCTTGTGTGGAATCCTGGAAAGAGAACATATAACTACCTGATGGAACGTATACCTTCCTCTTGGCGGAGTTCTCAACCCCCGGAAAGACGAGGTATAGAATCTTTAAAGTGCATATGCAGAGGTGGACAGTAACTAAGTAAATTTACGTACACTTTTTAAGGATCTGTACTTTACTTGAGTAACATTTTAGACAACTTTTAATTTGACTCCAATACATTTTGAAGACAAAAAACAAAAATAAAAGGCAAGAAGTACAAAGTAACTTCTGCAGAAAAAAACAGCTTAAAACCAAAAGAATATAGACTTTATTTTGTATGTTTCTTGTTTGTGAGTGATTTGTCACTTATAAACCATAAAGATAATTATTTATCAACAGTCATTGTCAGTTTTAGACTTGTCTTACCTGGTTCGGGACTGGTTTAGTCTTGATACCTTCAGTTTTGTTTGGACAGTTATATTTAAACTAAGGTTCATCTCACTTTAGACATGCTTTAGTCTTGGATTTACACTTACTGTAATTGATAAAGTGTCTAGTTTCCCATTTACTTATTTTGAACATGTCTCTAGTCTTTTTGAGAGTAAATGATCAGGCTAATGTCAACATATCATCTTTTGAATGTATTATTGAGGTTAAAAATATTTTTATTCAAATCTGCAGTGAGTTCAATGTAGAGGAAATGTTCCACAGTTATTCTGGTCGCTCTCATTTAAAATACATTGAGAAAAAAATATTTTTGTACTTTGAATACTTAAGTATTTTTGAAAGCAGTTACTTCAGTACTTTGACTTAAGTAATAATTTGACAGAGCTACTTTCACTTTTTTCATTGGAGTAATATTTGACCAGCAGGATCTGTACTTTCACTCAAGTACTGACATTTGACCACCACTGCAGAGAATACGGCATAATCATGTGAGTAAAAGAGACTTTTGTCACTTTTGTTAAACTGTAAAAAATACTTGAATTGCTGGGATCGTGTGTGTGTGTAAGTGTAAGTGAACATTACTCACAAAGTTATTGACAGCCAACCGAGTCAAAGATAGCAATCTTTTTTCTATTACAGCCCTGACATTAGGCTTGCCTGCAGGCAGAGCTGATTCACCAGGCGACTGAGTATCCAATCAATACAGTGAGATGAGAATACCATGTGACTGTAACTGTTGACTGTACTATTTAGGCCTTGGGCTGATGATTTTATATGTAGCCTATATATAGGCTATGTATGTACATAGACCCCTTAAAAGTTTGTAAACAAAACATTCTAAATTCCGGAATGTGGTCAACTGGAGCCAAAATCACAATACATTTCAATGGAGAAATTAGCATTAACCACAAAATATCACAAATTACGATGACTTTGGCAACCTCTGCTGCACTAGGTAATTTCAGAGCATGGTTAGGAAACATTAGTGAATGTATCTCACATTGTAGGCTTGTGGTTTATTTAATGTACACATTAGTATACAGTTAGACTTTTGGCTGGAGGTCCAATTCTTGATTTTTAGGTTTTAATGGACAAGTAGGCCCACCTCTTAGAAATTTTGATGACCACAATAGTTTTTCCATTATATGCTCAGAATCATTCTATCCCTCACCACAAATCACACTTTTGTGTATTAGTTAACTCACTTTTGCCTCCAGTTGCCTCCATTCTGGAATTTTGAACATGACAAACACTTTAAAGAGTCTATAATAACATGTATGAAGATGGTAAACGTGTAAAGGTGGAAACACATTTTAAGACAGAAAAAATACATCATATTATATCAATACTACATTTACAATGATTTTTGTTTTATTTTTTCTAAAGTAACTCTAAACTCTAAACTGAGCTATTATAAAATTAAATACACATAAATTAAATAAGATAAATAAAATATATCCAGGGGTTTTTTGAAGCAAGCAGTTGTGGCAATGTATGTTTCCCTCTGTGAAAAAGTGTGTAGGATAAGGATTAATATTTTAATCTTTTAATATTTACCGGGGCAGTAGGCTACAGCAACGTCATCATTTCTTGTCATAACGTCATCAACAGTCGCCAGGAGAGCGTGGAGAAAGTTGTCAAATAAAGCGGCCCAATTATACAGCGGATTTGCTGCTTTTTGGAAGGCAATTTAGAGAAGACTGATGTACTTTGTTTTTTTAACTGACTGTCTGCTAACACGTGGACCTAATTTGGTGTCGAGATGCAGTCCGTGAATGTCGCTTGTCTGGCTTCGATGGCGTCGAGGACTCTGCGCTCTGTGCTCTGTCGTCCAGGGAGAACTGTGTCCACTAGCTTCTGGTTTCATTCTTCTGTCGTTTCTCGGACTACCACAACTTTGGAAGAGATGCCAGTAATTCGAATTCCGAAATACATGCAGAAACGAGTTGAAAATGTGAAGGAAATTCGCGGCAAAAACCAAATAAATAATGCCAAAGCTGGGAGGCTTCTTATACAGAGCAGAAACCCTAAACTGCATCAGTCTACAGCATACATCTTTGGCAAATTTGAGACGCCTCTGTTGTGTTCAAAGGGATGGAAGCACAATAAATCATTAGGGGACTATTTCACTATAAATAAAATCAAGTCAGTGGCACCTTTTGTTGGTGACTGTCAGAACGATAGTGACGAACAGAAAACCACAACTAGATTTGATAACCTTCGCATATGCAAGTCTCTGGTGGATAAACTAAAGGAGCAGAACATTACTTATCCCACCACAGTACAGCTGCAGACCATCCCAAAGGTCTTGAAAGGACACAACATTCTCTGTGCTGCAGAAACAGGGAGTGGCAAAACTCTGAGTTATCTTCTTCCTATTGTCCACAAACTACAGGATCTGAAAGCATCAAACACTGACTCTATAGACCACAAGATTCACACCTTAATTCTAGTGCCTTCTAGAGAACTAGCTGATCAAGTTGCTGCTGTTTCCAGGATGCTATGTCAACCATCTGAGATTGTAACCAAGACAGTTGGTGGTGGACGTGGTTTAGGACACATCAAGATGGTCTTCAAAAAAGGAATCCCTGATATTTTGGTAGCAACACCTGGTGCTCTGGTCAAGGCTTTACAAAGAAAATGCCTCGACTTAAGTGAGCTAAGTTTCTTAGTTGTTGATGAAGCTGATACAATGTTTGATCCCAGCTTTTCTGACATGTTAGAGAACATCCTGATGAACACAAATATTTCGAATGATCCCAGTGAAACACAGGGCCCGGGATATAAAGCTCAGTTACTTGTTATAGGGGCCACTTTCCCTCGTGGTGTTGAAGAACTTCTCAGCCAGGTGACTGACCTTGGAAAGATGAAAATCATAAAAAGCAAAATGCTCCATTTTCTCATGCCTCATGTAAAACAGACTTTTCATAAAGTTAAAGGTGATGAAAAGATTTTGGAGCTCCACCAAGCCCTGAAAGGACATGGACATGAAAAAGGGGCTGTATTAGTTTTCTGTAACAAGTCAGCCACTGTTAACTGGCTGGGTTACTCCCTGGAGGAGATGGGAGTCGGACATGCTCGTCTTCAGGGAGAAATGGCTGCAGCTGTACGCTCAGGAGTCTTCCACCGGTTTCAAAAGGGTGCTATAGATGTTTTGATTTGCTCTGACATTGCCTCCAGGGGTTTGGACACATCTAGGGTCCGACTGGTCGTGAACTATGACTTCCCTGAAAGCCACACTGACTACATCCACAGAGCAGGGAGAGTGGGGAGGGCAGGAGGTGTAGAAGATGGGGAGGTACTTAGTTTTGTTACCCATCCATGGGATGTAGAGCTTGTGCAGAAGATTGAGACTGCTGCACGTAGAAGAACTTGTCTACCAGGATTGGAGTATGATGTACATGAGCCAAAAACAAAAGTATAAGAAACAATGATTTCACTGCATCAGCTTTAAGTCTTTTTTTGTGTTTTGTTTTACTTTGTATATTTTAAGAGAGCCTTTATTTTCTTCATTTATTGCCAGAAACATGAGACTATCCGTTTTGTGGCGTCACGTAATTTACAAAATGAACATTAATTTGGTGTCTGGAGTCATCGAGTTTTTGAAAAACATTATATGTACTGCACATGTTTGGCCGCTAGATGGAAGCATTTTTCTCGCTTCAGTTCGCTCAATTGCCTTTTAATTGAAACTGTCAAATACATCCATGGTGGAGGATTCTAGTAGAGAGGTGTCTTTAGACTTCGATTGGGACTTATGTAGGCTACAAGACATTTAGTTATTCAGACACCAACATTTGCTTTGATCTGTTCTGTACTAAAACGTTTTCTTTTTTCATAACCCATGCCTCCATGTACATGTTGAAAATAAATCACTAAAGTGGCATCACACGTTTGGGTCTGGAAACCTTCCTAGAAGTAGCTCACACATGTGGTCGTATGGACCCTATTAACAATGTGATGTAGGCTATTTTATTGGAATACTATCAAAGCATACACAATAGAAGTTGAACTTATATAACCCATTTAACGAATATAACCTGTCACATTTTGATGTTTATAGTAAGGCCACTGTGGAAGTGCTGTGATTTATAAGGGTAGACAGTGTTAAGTGCCCTGACTGTAGCAAGTGGGTTGGATCAGAATGTCTGGAATTTAAGCTGTGATTGTCCTGCTGTGGCAGGGGTCAACATCTTTAAGCGGAGACCTAGTTAGTTTCACATTTCAACTAACTGTACTAACTGTACCAACTGTAGGTTTCAGTGCACACAAATAACATGAATGGATAGGAAAGGTATCCTATCTACTAACTTGATTTTGTTTGTATTCGGACAAGATTAAACTAAGAACGAATAGATCTAGTTATTTCTATAGTGACACTGACAATATTGAAAATGCTGCATTTAATTAGAGAATATCTAAATATGTTCACACTTTGATACAAGGCTAAAACACTGATTAACAAGATTACATTGGTATTGTAGTGTTTGTAATGTAATGAAAGAGGACGAAACAACTGAAAACATGCAAAACTTAAACCATTTTACATTTTCCCAACTAAATTATGCCTCCAATACAATACAAAATAGCAGACGAGCCAGTGCGCCTAAAGCAATGGACTACAAATGCGTTCGGTCCATTATTAATGACGCATTTCCTTTCTATCCCACTGGCAGATTACCCCCCCCTCCCCATTTACACACCAACAAACACAGGACAGATACTTATTGGTTTCTCGGACGCCGCTGGTCTCCCACAGCCCGGGCCGCTTAGACATATTTTGCCTCAACGCGGAGGAGGATTATCGTGGGGACTGTAGGCTGACGTGCATCTTCTCCGGTGCGGTGCTCTTGGAAATGCTCCAGTGGATGATCTAAAGGTAGGTTTTACAGGCTGTAATCGGCTTTTTGCAGCAGACACCGTAAATATGTATGCACCCTCAGACCAAGCCTGTATCAAAATTACGTGCAGGGAGAGTGAGCACAGCGTGGGTCGCCGGCATGCCTGCCTGGTGCATGCGTTTTTGGATAGGCTACAGCTCGTGTAATGCTTTGAATGAATTGCATCCAAAGTTGTGCTGCTGCGGTACTCGTTGGAGTCAACAAAACTTGTGGAGCCTTAATTTTTGACTTCTTTGTTGCTTTGGCTTTTGGTGACTTTCTAGAGGAGCTACCACTTCTGCTGCAGCAGTAGTCCAGAGGGGGTCTTGTGTGAATGTTGATACTGCTGGTTGTCGAGGGGAATTGTTGATTTTTTAAGCTATAGAGATGTAATCATGTGACACCACAGAGCGAGACTGTAGCGTTGTGCGTTTTAAGAAGGTAGACGCACGTAAGGAGTTCATGGAGGGGCTGAAGTTAAATGACAGTGCAGTGGTCACGGGAAACCTCCGCCATGTTACCACTATGGCTGTAGGCTGTGCAGTGCCACCCTGGTAATTGTTCCCAACTTTTCCTTTCATGTCCACCTGTGAAAATTCTGAAAATACATTACGTATAGTATAGTTTGAGCATTGTTCAGTGTGTTTCCTATTGTTGTCCGTGTATCCAAGATGCACTCGTGCGTGTCAGCGCCAAGGTGAGGAAGAGACATGCGTTCATAACATTTAAAATTCGTTTCTATGTTTAATGATGCAGCTCATTCTTGCGGTGAAGACCAGATGTAACAGCATATCCTCAGCTGCCACACCCCTCTATAGAAGCCATTGTGTATTGCCAAGGAGAGTCACTACCTCACATTCACAAACACCTGATTTCCCCCTTAAAAAAATACTTTGATCATTTCTTGTTAAACTGCGAAATTGGAGCCCATACAAATAGAAAATGCCCACTAAGTGTATCTGTCACTAGTCTAGTTTATTTTCACGGACCAGCCATCTTTATGTGTGCAGTTCTCTGCCAGGTTAGTTAAAACTCCCAACTCTCCTTTGGTATTCTAGTCCTTAGCTTGTCAGAAAGACATATGACCTTAAGTCTACAGGCTCAGTCTGTGTAATCCTTCAGGAATCAGTTCCCATCTTTGCTGTTAAGGTAGGTCTACTATTGGTGTATTTCAAAGCTGTTATGAAATGTATCCCTCACAAAATCTATACTGAATGAAGGTGAGAGGAACACTGGGGCCACTCAAGAATGTCAAAGCTTAAGTTTGCCCATGTTTAAAATGTTTTTCCCAAGCCTCGCAGTTAACTCTTTATATCAATGTCAACTTCTTCTTAGTATGCAGTTGTGTCACCTGTAAATCCATTCATAACTGACTAAAGTCTGTCTTTCCTGAGGTAAAAACACATAAGAACTGTTTTATTAGATTTACCCAGTGGGCTTCTGCTTTTTTTAATGCATTATAACATGGCACATTTACACTTGTCCATACACTGTTATAATAAACCTTATAAAACATAAATGTTATGTATATGTTTAATTTTTTATAGTAATTCTTCTTAATAATTATCCAATAATCCATTTGAGATATTGATTTTGTAATATACTGCAAAAAGAAAACCTAGTTTGACTGTTGAGTGGTTTACTTGAATTTAATGTAGATGTGAGGGGTTTTCCAAAGCATCACGTTTCAAGTTTCCATTTCTTGAGGCTTCCCCTAAAGCAGTGTATTGCTCTGGCTGTGTAATATACTTAATGCCTTATAAGACATGTGGGTGCAGTGTTTTAGGTTTAATCATTTAGATTTGTTTTATTTGTTGCTATGTTTGGCGCATTGTGATTACATTAGGCCATTCCACAGAACAAGATTTAATACTGTACTCACATGGTTAAAACTATGTACACACTGCATGCTTGTTTTCTCTGCAGTTTCCAGTCAGTCACCTGGAATTCATTCAATCAGTTTATGGTTCTCAGAGCTGGAGATTTTGAACTTGTTGCCAGTGGGTAACTAAGCATCTTCCCATGTCCCAAACAGAAATGGATAGTTGTTGTAGTTGTAATTGTTTCTTCAAGGTGTAGTATGGCTATAAACACACACACCACTTTTGTTGATGTTACTTAAACTATTCGGTGCCCATGCTGCTGTTTTGGCTCGAGTGAATAGTACTGGTTTTCATTAGTGCAAAGGCACACTTTTAAACAGTCTCTATATTTATACAGTGGCACACTAAAAATGTGAATTCTGACATACTTTTTCTAACAGTTTGGTGACATGCCTAAATATTGGACCAGTGTGAGTAAGATAAAAAGGGCTGAATGGAGCGTGAAGAATTCCTGGCCTAGTTCAAGTTAACATTATCTCAGAATATCACACTTTGTTGTGACCTTAAACATAGATGTCACAAGACTTTTTTATAGCATTTAATCATTGTAAATTATTTAATTATTATTTTTGTTTAGTTTTGCTTTTTTTTTTGTTAAGTTTGCTTGCATTTAGTTTAAATTAAAGCTGCACTACCTGATTTTTTCCCCTCAAACATTTAGGCACACTAGTTATTCAGTCAATAATATATAATATATCAGAAGTAATTTAAGAAAAAAATTGACTTTGAAACCCTCTGTGGATTGAATTATATGTCCGTTTTTTATTTTAGAACTCGGGAAGGAACTGTTCCACACACCTCCACAGTACAAGAGCTCTGAGATTTTCAACCCAAAACTAGAATCTACGTGAGAGAGCCAGTGTTTAATTTATAAATTTACAACTCATTCAGAACTATTTAAAAAAAAAAAAAGTTGCTGGCTTGTGTGATAGACGGTTGAGAAGGGGAAGAAGCAAGCGGTACGCATAATTCAAACTTTCAGATATAGATGTTTTTTGGTTTGGTGCTTTACATTTTTGTTTTTTCCTGCACACAATCAGGTAGGCTAGTGCAGCTTTAAGCTAATGTAATTCCTGTGTGTATGATATATCTAAGTTATAAAGGATGCCAACACCAACTATGTTCAGTTTCCCACCTCCCACTGAGTGCTGGCTTGCCTGGATCTAACTCATTGCACCATCTGATTAAAATGGCATTGCAGATAAGATGTTAAAGTGGCTGTCCACCACTACTGGTTACCAAATAATATCAATATATATTTATATTCCGTTGTCTTAATCGTTTTGGTATGGACCTTAGTTGAAATACCATATCAGGCTCAAAGGCAGGATGTGTTTACTCTATAATTACAGAGGAAGTTGTCTCATTGATCAACCAGTGCCCTGCAGCGGTCTCCAAATGTGGGTCTGAGCGAGCCAGTGGACCACGGACTGGTTTAAAAATACCAAATATTGTTGTCATGCAGTGCAGCCTGTAGTAAGCAGCCATAGCCATGTGGTTGTCATAGTAACACAACTCCTACTGATGACTACAATAAAATTTGAGAGTTTTATTTCCTCTTTGTGAAATCAAGATTCTGTTGTCTGTCACCGCATAAGGTAAGATAAGTGGCTTTGTTAATACTTGTACTGCCCCTGTATGTCACAATGACAATTATAGCATTTAGAAAAATGGTAATCGAGTTGGCAGTTGTTGGCTACAAATGCATTGCTCTAATGTCAGTGAAGCTGTTTTCATGTTGTCTTAGAGGAAATCAAACCCTTGCTAAAATATAATATAAATAATATATATAAATATAAAACTCCAACTCCAAAACTCAAAATCAATATAGAACACTTGCCAACTTACATTTTGTCATTTTAGTGATTTGACCAAAGCGAACATCTTGGTGACCCTGCTCTGAAATGTGTTTCAGGTTGCAGGCGAGCTCTTCAGCTATTAGTGGACTGCATCTCTGGCAGAAATCCCTGCTGCCATGGTTGCTAGCTCCAGGCTCATGCCTCATAGTCACCAGGGTAGAAATGTAACCTAATCAGGTGTGCTCCTGGTACACACTGACTTCACTGTGACCAGAAGTCAACTTGACTACTTCTTACACAACAAGATGTGGTAAAGGACCCTGAAATATGTGTATTATATGTCACTGTCATATTAGCTGAAGATACTCATAATGTCTGTAGTTAAATGTACATAACCGGAGCTTAAACGATAACGTATGCATGCAAGTACCAAGTACGCTGATGGTACTGAACATTTAGCATTTTAATGTCACTTTGAAGATGAAAAAACAATATATAAAGGTTCTAATCTCTAAGAATAGACCATGCTCCTGGCTTTGAGTTACAGTAGGTTAATATAAAAAAAACAGACAGATGTATGTTGACAAATTTCAGGATAATTATTACTCATCAAATTATTTTGGTCAGTGTGATGTTTTGGTTTGTGAAAAGTAATCCTGTGTTGGAATTCCCTCAGGAAGTGAGTGCGGAATGGCCTGGAGCTGTACTGAGCAGCAGTGAGTGTACATGCTGGGAGGGCTGGTATCCCACCCATCCACTCCTGCAGCCTGGGGCATCTATTCTTGGTTTTCCCATAAGGATAAATTCTTGCAACAAATGTTTGGTTGCTAACTTTATGGATTAAGGGCAATGCACAAACTTTTAATGCTGTCCCAATGTAGAAGACATTATTAAGATATAATTAACCGAGTATCTGCATAAATTACTTTTACAAATACATGAAGTTTGTAATATTTTTTAAAAGCATTTGTCATATTAAATGCCAAGTTTTCTCTTTTGTTATGGGCTGCAATGTGCTGGATGACAAATGTATGGCCATCTTCATGCATAGTAACAATTGACCACAAGCAGGTGAAAATCATGAGCTCTCTTTCAAACTCATCATAGTGCCTCATCTGTTCCAATCAGTAACAAAGAGCACACCATGACTTAACTGATAACCTTCCACTCAGTGGTTTTTCACATCGTTTGAGTCTCACTTTGCAGGCCTCTTTAATATATCCAGTCTCACACTGCAAAGTTCTACAGATGGATGGCCCCAGAAATAGCCCTTTAAGTGGCTGTTAATGTATGAGTGTTACACAATCGCACTATCAGTGCTCCCTGCCCTTGGCTGAAACCTTTCTGTCTGAAGGCCTGGCTTTACCCCCACTGCTGCTGCCTCTGATCTTACTTGTGGAGGTTGTAGAGTTTGAATAGAGCTATATAAGGTAAACCATTCTTTGTTTATTAGTGAAGGAGAGTAAATGGGAGTGCTGCCAGGCCACTCAGAAGAAAATGGGGACACCAAGAAGACTCTGTAGAGTAGTAAACTTTGCTCCCATTGTGGTCGTTTTCATTGTGTTTGATTATAACTTTCAACATCAAAAACTTCAACAAAACTACAAAAATTTCAGCATCACCATATTAGAATAAGATTGTTCATAGTAATAATCTTCAGAGCTTAGGATGTTGCTCACATATCAACATGTCTATAGAGAGCTTGTTCACCAGCTGGCAACAAGACAAATGCTGCATTGTCAGATTCCACTCTTTAAAAGGAATAGGGCGTTTTGTCTTTTGGACTCTGGGGAGAAAGACAGCCTTGTCCACAGCCGAGTTACTTATGTCCCATGTGCAGAGTGTACACCCTCAGGGAAATTACTCTGTGAGCATTATCCACATCACCTTCTCCACAACACTGAGCCACAGATTTTACCACATCACCCTTGTCCAAATAGTCAAAGCAGGTCCTTTCTCTCTAAAAGATCATCACTGTTGCTGAGAGAAATACAATGTAGTATCATTGTCTGGTGGCTCATGCATCTGGGTTGATTCTGAACTGGCAGTGAATTAAAGGCCCATTATGGTTTTTGACAAGTTTTTTTTCACTGATTGTCTTGGATAGTTGCACACAGTTTTATTGCAAGGTTAATGTATTTTGGGGTGTTATTATATCAGCGAAATGCGAGAATCGCGTTCGGTGATATTATGGTTTCATGTCCGTCCGCAATTCGCGTCCGCAGATTGGCCGTGTGACCGTGATTACTCAAAAACGAAATGCCGGATCACTTTGAAACTTTGCAGATACTTAGACCTTATAAGGACGCCGAACTGTATCGATTTGGGTACATCTGCGATGAATAGTAATTAAGGCCAGGTAAAAGTCATATTTTTCCATTTTGGGATTATTGGCCAGTTTGGTCTGTTAGCAGGGTTATCTTTCACCTGGATACAAAGAAATGTCTGATCTACATTATAAAGAGTTTATATTATAACATTTATTTAACCTTCATCATAGACTTATTATTATTATTTTATTTTCTCATGTGTTGTTCTTACACTCTGGGGTAAACATGTCTATTTAAAGCCACACCTACAAGGACCAGATTTTCCAGTTTTTTTCCAGTTTTTTTCCAGTTTTTTTCCTATTCACCTGCCGTGTCTCGCCTTAAGATTAATATACTGAAACCAAATCATT
>JAVQKG010191030.1:0-15251 GCA_036025885.1 Hypseleotris bucephala
TATTTTTCATATTTTTGTCTATGTTTACAGAGTACAGGTTTGAGGTTAGCAAGTAAACCGCTCTACATAGTGAGTCACACACTTGTGCTCATGGTATCAGAGAAGCTGTTGTGTTTGAATGTTTCAATTTATGACAACCACAGTTTAAATGCCATGGTTACTATCATGGGAATATAATCAAACACCAGACAAATACAGCATAAATAGAAGCAGGCTCTTTGGTAGAAAAAGTATTTAGAATCTCAACATGAGATAGACAAAGTACACAAAACTTCGTGGTTAAAAAAAGGTTTTAATTCGGATCTGCATGGCTCACCTGCAGTTGTCTGTGAGTCAGCTCAGTGGAAGTTGTGTCCCCGGGAGATGAACTTATCTCTCATATATCTGAGTGAAAGATAACACAAAATACATTACGACATTAATTTAAACAGAATTCCAAAACGCAATTCCGATGCAGCTACATAACAAGAGGCTTAAGGGGCTACAAAAGACGAACGGATGTAATGGTCCAAACGGTGCGCACACTGGTGCCACTGATACCCCCAGACACCCTTGAATCGCAACCGGACCCCGGACCCACTATACTTACCGTGATTTGGTCCGCTTGCACTCGTCCACATGGGCAGACACCCCTTGAGCCACGCACACCTCTCGCAGACCGCTGTATGTAATGGCTTGTTGCGCTGCCGTCTTGGAAATGACGCGTCGCTCATCCAATGTGTTTCTTTGCTATTTTCACTCCCTCCTCTCACTGATAGAGACTATACATCAGCAAACTTACGCACTCTCCCTTTCCCCCTTTTAAATTTACCGTTGTTTCACAGTGGCGACACCTCCCCTAAGTAAAGAAAAAAAGAAATGCTTCCTTCTGTTTTGGCTACGAGCGATTGCTGATGCGTAAAATAATAAACGAAACGAATGCTTGCTTCGAGTGTCCCGCTTGAATCAGTTCTCCCAAATAGTTCAATCCAAAGAGCTTTTTCTTTATATTATGACCCACACAGAGCCAAACAGGGGTACACATGAGAGTAGGCGTGCATGAATGGACGCGACGCACACGCTACAGGACATGATGGATATGAAGCTGAGAGAAAGACACGTAAAAACAGACCTCAGTGGTGATATGGTGAAAGCTAAAGGATGGTCTTGTTATCTTACTGTGTGGTGCTGCCCGATACAGTGGCACAAAAGGCGAGAGATGAGCGAAAGGCAAAAAAAGCGGTAACACTGCAGAAGCAGGGGAGGAGACGTTCACAAACAGCGCTACACGCACGGCCGGTGTGCTCCAGACTGCGCATCAGGAGTCCAGCAGTCAGCAGCGGGGCTCTCCCCAATCCTCGCACTGGGATGGACCCATTAGTGTCAGCGCTTACCCACTGTAACAAACGGCAAGTGGAGAGCTCTGCTTTTGGATGGAGATATAAAAGTCATGGACAGTGAGCAATTAACCTGCACAAAAGGGGATCACGTTAAATAAAAAGCAGAGATGGAAATAAAGTATGTAGTGGGACAATAAGCCACTATACGCTGACTCGAGACACTAAAACAAGTCAGTCCTTGTGAAATTACATCTATTATTTACAAACATGCTATCCACTGGATCCTGACTAAAACCTTAACCTGAAAGTGTACTCACTTTGTGTTTGTAATGTTCGTTTATACCTTACCTGCCCCTTTTGTGGTTTCTAGGCCTGACTGGTAGAAGCTCACAAAAACACAATATATTTATTGAAATCCAATCAAATTATTTACTTGTTTTCAAAAAGACAACATTTGCTAAGGAACAGATAAGAAACAGTGCACTGACAGCCACTTGGCTGATCAATATAAGAATGCTCCATAATGTTTGTATTGGACTTGAGGAAGCCTTTTGCTTACCCTGCTGGTTGTAATCTAGACCAGTGTTTCAAGGTTTATTTCTGGGGACCCACATTTTCAAATGACAAATTAATCATACTGATGCAATACAGCATAGCTTATTTTGTACATTCTCTGCCAAATACAAACTATGTATTGCATAGGACCCTACATGCTGCAATGTATAAAGCAGTTTTTTTTTTTTTTTTTTTTTTACATATTTTCTGTTTTGCCCTGATTGTAACTACATGTGATTCATTAATTACCTGGAGCTCATCCCTGCAACTATGGACCCTTTGGTGAGGTGTACCCCTGGACAGTGGTCAGTTAGTTGCATGGGCTGACACTAAGAGACATAAACTAATAACCTACTCACACATTCATAGTATTTAGTATGCTTCACATGCTGTAGTTTGATGGAAGGAAGTACCACTTCATACTTCATTCTTTTATATAGAAATGTGATTTTAAGTGGACCTAAATTGTATCTTTCCTTAAACTAAAATATATCACACTGACAGTCACCAACTTGATGCGCGAGAACCCTCCTGATAGCAAGTAAGAAACTGGCAAGAAATTGGTGCAACATCTCATGGAATTTTTAATTGGAGCAGAGACATCATTAATATGGGTTAAAAACTGTGACTAAATATCTATTAGTCTGAAGGTACACTTTACAGCTGCAGCAGACTTAATCTGTTCTCTGCTAAAATGTTGTGAGAGCCATCTAATCGGTTACGCAACAAAGTGTCCCAATCCACCATCCGCTAATAAAAGTGTTGGAAGCACCAACTGTAAAAAGCTGTGGCATCCTTTGAGGCACATTGATATAGGTGCTAAAATATAACTTTCATTAGGACTAGATCCATTTGTTTCATATTGGAGGATGATTGCCTGTAATAATTATAGTGCAA
The DNA here is from genome assembly GCA_036025885.1 of Hypseleotris bucephala. NCBI lineage: Eukaryota > Metazoa > Chordata > Actinopteri > Gobiiformes > Eleotridae > Hypseleotris > Hypseleotris bucephala. The sequence continues at coordinate 2,772 of JAVQKG010191030.1, forward strand.
AGGCTGTTCATTACCCTCCTCTACTGATTATGGCAAACCTTCGAGACAAGTAAAAGAGATTAGGCTGAGATCTGGAGGAAGGGCCATTCCACCGGGACACAAAATAACCAGAGATACAAAAAGCAAGTTATTTAAAAAGTCCTGTAAAGTTAGGGAATGTAAAAGATAGATTGGTAAATAAGTCAGAATGATTCATTCTCCAGTTGGTGGATAAACACGCTGCTGTATTTAATCACACATAATTAGGTGAAATTACAGCTCTAAATATACAGGGCAGTGTGACATTTCATGGGAAACTGGCAGTGCCCTCCCATTAGAGATGCTTAGCCTTAAATCTCTTATGAATTAGACTTTAAGCCATTCACTGTCCGCACATAAGAGCAGTGCAGCGCTGTACAATTCCTTACTCCCATCCACATAAATGTTTTATCAGCTGCATCTCCTTGTATACATATATAGATCTTCTATGTGGACACACACTTGGCTCTGAATATTATTATTACTATGACATTAGTTACAACTATATAGTGACCAAAGCCTATAGATCTTCTTTATTAACCTGCGAGAGTGTCTGCTGTAGGTATGATTTATAGTGTCACCGGCCCACATGGACTTATGGCATAACAAAAAGGGCTGCGGCAGCCATGATACATTTATCACATGTGAACACACTGCTGCTCTGTATTGGCCAAACTTTCTCTATTTTTTTTATAACTTTACAGAGGCAAAAAATACTGCACTATGCTTTTTGTAACTCTTCCAAGTTGGTATGAAGTTCTTTGCCAACCAAGATACTGAGAGTAATGATCTAATATTTGTTATTTTTGGAACATGATGTGGATCTAAAAATGAAGAAAAGAACATTGTACCATGTTGCGAGATACAGCCAAACTTACAACCACAAGAGGTCAGTAACATTTGTGGCTGTGGATCACTTTGTATCCTGCTAGTGATAGAGAGAATATGTACTTCTGAAAAACGGTTTGAGTTTAGGTCTGTGACTATATATCACAATCGGCTCATCTGGTTCCATTACTTTTAGCAAGCAACCTGGCTCTTTCTGCTTCTTATATAGAGAATAAGAGGGTGAGTTCTGTACAGTCCTGATGGCACTAGTCTCAGTTAAAATAAGATACTCTCCTTGTGGGCTGAGCGTCACAAAACAGCATGACTCCTTTTGCATGTTCTGGAAATCGTTCTGGTGCATAATACATTGTGTTGTAAAAACATTTAGTCCGATCTGTCTCTTCCCAAGTGTCCTTAAGCTTCTGAAGTTCCAGCTGCTTCGAGTGTTTTTAGTGCCACTTACAGCGTCCCGAGGCTTTCTGGGGCGGACCATTTGAGCTCACTTCAGTGGAGAGTTGAATCAACCTTCACCTTCTGCTTATGTCAATACTCAAGCAAATGTTATATCACTTTAAACTACAGTATATAAGGGTTACCGAACAACATGCTTAACTGACATTTTTCCACCCCTAAACTCTTTTTTTTTATCGCTGTGCTTCCATTTTTAGTAAAACCCACTATGATTTGGAGTGTTTTGTCAGTAGGTTTATCTTAGATGCACAAACCCATGTCTTTGAAGCCCACATAGCCTCAATGCTCACACCACTGCATCATAAGCCACTTTACTTTTATGCACCCCACATGTTTGTTCTCATACAGTATTCAGAAAGACAAGTTTTGTATCTTTGAATGTATTTTTTAACTGTGTTTAAAGGTCACAAAACATTTGGCATCTGGTTCGGGGCTAAAAAGCAACCCTGCTGAAGTAGTGTTGCTATGGTAACCCCATTGCGACTGTGTATCCATGGATGCTAAGGATGTCTTTGTAGTTGCCATCCCGCTGAGCTATTTTTGTTTGGAATAAACTAATTATTGTAGCTTATTCGTGTTTAGTGTACCCAACCTTTATAATGTTGACAAGTCCTGGGGCTATGTTAGAAAAATATTACCTTTACTTTACCCAGTGTTTTTCCAGAAACGTTTGAATCTGGTAACCTTCTTGTGTCAGTCTTTCACACAATGCAGAGCTGTGAGCGACATGTAGCATCTTATCACAAAGATGTACAACTAATAATGAGGGTCAGCCATTGTAAAACCATGTTGCCTTGTAGTTTACTCTTTCCTGCTACTTTTTATCAGTTAAGAAATCGATAACGCTTAGAGGAAAACACATTTCATTAAAGGGACCCAAAGGCCAGCAGGTCGGGGATGGAGCATTGATCTAACCTTGTTAATTGTGTTTTTTTGCACATGACTTCCATAGCCCCCCGCTTACCCCTGGGAACAATGTGGGTATTCTGTAATGACTGTGAAATTACTCAAAATACTGTCCCTGGCTGCTAGTCAAACAGATGCAACTATCTATGACCGAGTATGCACTGGGAAGGGCTGGCTGTAATGCAATATGATTGTGAACTTTATAATACTAATACTTCTACATGTATCCAATATATGTGTGTTTCCTTTATTTCCTCTATGTGTGTTATCACTGTTTAAACGTTGATAATAATTAATTAGTGATTCTGTTTTAAGGGTTATTTCTAAATCAATTCATATGAGACCATCTGTTGCTGTCTCTAATTCATGTCTTATTCAAGTTGCCCTCTTGTGGTCAATATGGAAACTGTTATTTTTGATAAACGCTAAGAATGTTTTTTTAATATATGAAGTATAAGTATTGCCATTGTCATAGTTTGAACTTGATGTAATTAATGTATGCAAATATATGCCAGAAAAGCAAGAATTACACACTTAATAATTTATAGACTGTGTTCAAATGTTTATGTATGAGTATGTTTCCATTTACATTGATGAGTGTACCATCTATCACATAGTTTACAATTTTTAAGCATTTCGGTTATATGACATGCACATTTTTATCTTTATTTATGTAGAACAGTACAATAACATAGAGGCCACAAATCACTATGAATAACCACTAGAGGGTACTCTAAAATCAGTAATAAATCATCCAGCCTTGTGGACCAGCAGAGTGGGTGTTTTAAATGTACTACATCATTTACAATGCTACTTATTGTAACACCTACAATAGTGCAGCTATTAAAGACTGTGTACAATCAATAACAAATTATTTCATGTATTTGTTTTGCTTTAACACTGAGTCAACGAAGACCAGAACCTTTTGCAGAGACTGGAAGCTGCAAACCAAATTAGTCCCAAATGGGACTTAAAACTTGGGTGCTATGGATGAGGAGTGAATGCAGCCCACACAAGGTGAGCCACTGCAGTGTCTTAAACCAACGACAAGACATCACTATTGTGTGATTGGCTTTTCTTATGTGTATTTTCTTATGCGTTGTGAGTTTCCAGTGTCTGTTGTCTGCAGGTGGAGCCAAATCCTCTCCAGTACACATCAGCACCTGTGGCATTTTATCTTTACATCAATGGCCTGGACTAATGTTAGATCAAAGAACCAGACTTCAGGTAAATGTGAGCAACAAATGGGCATAATATGCAGAAAACAGCGATTTTCATATTTATTATACAGAAACAGTTGTATCTAGCAGTTAACAAAAGCCTTTTTACATCAGCCGTGACTGTACATCTTTGGTAGAATAGTTTTAAATAAATTTAGATGCAAATACATATTTTCTATCAACTCACAGAGCAATGATGTCTGGTAAGATATTGGCTCACACTGGAGATCTCAATGTTAAGATCTTACTAGTTAAAGGGAAAATGCTGTATTCAATATACCACAAAACCTCTATGTCTCATTATTATTTGTTACACTGCCTTATAACTATGGTTGGTTTTGTCTTTGCATAAAAATGTCATCAATTTGGCTTTTTTTTTTTTTTTTAGATATTTTGCAACTTAATCACCCAACACAGGCATGACATGACTCTAATGGGAGTATTGAGTGAAGAAAATTGGTGATCAGAAAAAAGCAACACATCACACAACATACAATTATACAGATTAAACAAGAAAACAGTGTGTGATTTAGACAAAAGGCGAAACAGTTGCCACCTGCCCTGCCCCCTCGACGGTCTCCAGGGAACCGGGGATTATGGAAACAGGGAGAGAGAGAGTGACAGACAGAGAGGAAGAGGAGCGAGCGAGGCAGACGGAGGCGCGCGATTGGTCAAAACAGTCGAACATGAACCGTGATACAAATATTCCTCTGGCAGACTCAAGGCAGAGCAGAAGACAGTAGATGTGATAGACTCAGGAAAAATAAAATCAGGTCTTGACAGAATATTTCAATGACGTCTCTTCAACATGTAGATAACGCTGCATGTTTCTCCTAATGCTCCTTTTTTAAGACTCTACAGGCAACTTTTTTTCATTTGACGAAGGCAGAGGGATGCTGGTGAGACAAAGATGTGGTGAGGTGCGTTGTTGTGACATGCTGACTGACGAGGAAAGAGTGGACTGTTCACAGACCGACACATCTCCAGCTAGACAAAGGTATTCTCAATTTGTATCTGCTATAGCGTCAACCCAGTGCCATTATAAAGTTTACTAATTTCACTGTAAACAAGCAAAGCAATACTATTGGTGTTAAGGTTGTCAACCTGTAGACCTGTCATGTGTAGAGCTGTGACTGTATCTGAAGAAAAAGCTGAATTGAAAGCCATAAATCACAAGCCATAACCACCAGAAACAATAACAGCTGTGTTTTTGAGTTGTCAAGAATACTGTAAAAACAAAAGTGAGGTTTTGCCTGAGAAGAGACAAAAAACAAGTGCAGGAGACAGACATTTTTTCACCTGTCAAGAGACTAAAAAAAGGAGCATCAGACCAGCGGGCAGTTAGACAAGCGTGGACTGACAGAAACTATAAGTGCTTCCTGAAAAAGGGGGTCATCACGCTGTCAGACACAAAGACAGAGGATGCACTGAAGACGTATCGATCCTAACCCGAAATAGAAGTTGAAGACTGTAGTTACGTCGCAAGAGTCGGCCATGGCGTTCACCTTCGCAGCCTTCTGCTACATGCTCACCCTGGTCCTGTGTGCAGGCCTCATCTTCTTTGTCATCTGGCAGGTGAGTACTTGTGTTTTCTCAAAATGTGCTTTCCTCTTACCAAGGGTGTAAGGATTGTTATAGTGTGCCTCCTGCCTCCCTGAATCGTTCCCAATCCAAAAGTTAGTCAGTAAACAAACGAACCAGTCCTAAACCCCGGTGAATACTAAACTAGAGTTAAAACAGGGCCAAACAAGACGTATAATACAAACTAGGTCTAAATTAGTTCTAAACTAAACTAAAGCAGGGCTGAACTATATATAATAAAACTATAGTCTAAACTAGGACTAAACCTGAACTACTATATATCAGAGATTAATAACAATGAGATAAGTAGAAACCAGGCTTAAACCAGGTCTAAACCAAAATATCTACTGTAATCTTATATACTGTATATTGCCCTCTGAACAAGTTCTTGTTGGTCAGTACTAAGCCACCTCTTGCCTCCTACACAGGCAGACAAACACATGCACCTACGCTCACTTATAAAACAGACACCTCTTTAAGGTGCTGAGGCACACTATGCAATATGTCAACCTCGAATACTGACTTGTTAGCTGAAGTGGCAATTAAAGTTGGGATGAAAAGGAAAAGGCACCCAGTGCAGTTACCTGAGACCTTTTTAGTCTGTTGTGCTTTTCCAAACAAAACATAATATTTATATGATCCTTAAGTCATGGTAATAAAGAGTCCCTCAAACAGGCCTAAAGCAGAGTGGTCTGTAATGAGACCATGGAGAAGGATAAACACACTGATAATAAATCCTTGCAGCAGACTGGATCTGTTTGCCGCCAGCGTTTTCAGCACAATTTGCACAACTATCACCGGGGACCCCTGTTCGCTCCGTGTGTCTGATTACACAGGCTTACCAAACACTAAGCATTGATCCTTCACCTTTACCATTCACCAAAGGCAGCCATGAATAATGTAAAAACAAACAGAAGCACAGATATGGGACTTGAAATAACTAAGGGGGTTGAGTCTACATACTGTATGAGTCAGTGTGTGTGTGTGTGTGTGTGTGTGTGTGTGTCTATGCGCAATGGACTGTGTGTTATCAAAACGCTTATCAAACTCCAGATTTTCCATTCCCTCAGTCTCCCCTTGTCTGCCTCTGCCCACCCGAGTACAGCACCCCAATTCCGTGCTGCTCTCGGCCAATCACAGCGCTCCTCCACTGCTATAGTAACCATGGAGCTCGCAGAGGGGCTCACCGCTCTCCATGGAAACTGCATCTGTTTACAAGAGAGCTAAGCGTGCAGGCAGATGAGTGAGGGCTGTATACGTTGTACTCGAGATGTTTATTATTGCTGTTATCAGTCACTGATGCTCACTTATCTTTGTGCACAAGCGGGCTTTTAATGAGCTGTCAAAAGGCATGCTGCTTTAAAGATGCTCTCATGAAGCACGCAGCAGGTGGGCATAACCACTGAAATGTAGTCAGTGCTAGTGAGCGATTAGCAAAGGATAAGCCACAGCATTAGCCATGGACCTCCCAATGTACACAGATATACTACTGGTTGAATACTATAAACCAACTTTAAAATAAAATGAAACAGCTTATACTTTTTGCTTTTTATAAAATCACAGACATTAAAATGTAACTACACTGTAATAAAAAAATGAGGTTAAATTTAGAAAATAACTTCATTTTCTGCATTCATTCAGAGGGTTTAACAAAAATTAACCAGTGCCACCATCTATGGGAAACACTGACTATAGTCAGTTGCTATATGTTTGACTTCTATATGACTTACATAAATGTAAATCGTAAAAGGCTAAAACCACTGCTGACACGTAGGTTATACCAAAATGTAATATACAGTTTTAATTCATAAAATGTGTGTAGAAAATGTAACCTCTGATAGGGAGTCTATGAATCATTGCATTTTGTCTGTAGTCAAAGTAAAGAGCAGTAATTGAATCGTGGCTGTGGAGGTAAAATCTCTCTTTCATTGGTTTCAGATCATTGCATTTGATGAGCTCCGCACAGACTTCAAAAACCCGATTGATCAGAGCAATCCCACCAGAGCGGTAAGCAGCCTGTTCATTCCTTTTCTTTAAGAGCAGTCAAAGCCACATGAGACCAGGAGAAAGCCCTCACATCTGAGAAGGAGATTTACTTCACCCATATAAAAGCAACTTGAACAAACAGAAAGTTACACAACAAAACTCATGCATTCTGATGTGACTGTAGATCTGACAGACTGGACTAAACAGGTTTTCATTCAGTCTGGGTTGTACTGTGTCCAGGGGCGGAACTAAGAACAAAATCATGAGGTGGAAAGAAGGACCATGGGATGCTTTAACTGGTGGCTAAATCCATGATTGCTATCAATTACTACAGTTTGATGTGAGAACTAAAGATTTACAAAGTGGAAAAATTATATAATTGGCCACAAAGCAGGTAAAAAAATAGGTGGATGCTGCATTTACTAAAATGCTGCATTTACTAAAATACTTCAATATCTTCCCTCCTCTGTACAGACTGAACTGCATGAACAGCACATAACAGATTCAGTGCAACAGCTGCAGTGGCATTTCCTTTAACTTCCATTTGTATGCAAATAGAGGCAGTCACCCTTCAGCACTGGAATCATGTTATTGCCTTAAATAATTAACTAGATTACTGTGATTTCTTTTAACACAAGATTATTTTGCTTCTGAAACTTGTCATTTTCCTTTTGCAATATAACTGCCAGTGTGAATTCCTAGTCTAGTAATGTTCTAGCTCTATTATGAACCTGCATCTGAACTGCAAACTAATTCCGGTTGAGGAGTGGGAGAGAAGACTGTGAAAACAGACTGTGAGGGAGTGGAAACCTGCCAGCTCCATAATCCTAACCCCTGTAAAAATACTATTTTAATCAAATGTAGCAGTGATGCAGAGTGATGCAATTGAAACATTATTTTTTCACACTGGCTTAGCTTTTTCTAATAACATCCTATACATCAAACATACTGCCTGAATTCAGAGCTGCATTTCTGAGCCAAAGTCAGTAAACAGCATAGCCTCACATGGTTCGAAAACCAACAGCAAATGTTTCTCATGTTAGCAGTAAGCTGAAGACAGAGTGGACAATGCATTAAATATTTGGTAACAAAACTACACCAGGCGGAATGGACATTTGGTCAGTTTGTCTGTTTTGAAGCAGCCATTTTCACAAACATTTTATGATTATGATTAATTACAGGAACAAAAGTATTGATTATTTTTATGTATTCCAGGACGTGAATCACAAGTTACTGTTCACACATTCAAGTAGCCACTGAGTTTTTCCAGCTAAAATTACAAGTGACAATAAACAGTTTTACAATTTCTGAGAAAGTACTTGCTGTGGAATAATGAACACTCACATGGAGCGGAAGTCATTGCAATTCACTGTATAACTTAAACATTGAGCCAAAAGGAAATTACAGCTGTATATAAACTGAAACTGGCTGGATGCTAGATTGAGGGCAACAGCCACTTTGAGATTGGCATGGTAGTTCATGAATTCATAAATGCTCAAAGGGGCTGCCCTGTGGCTCCAGCTACAGGGAGCAGGCATCACATAAGCCTCAATACTCTTCTACTTGCAATTAAAACTAATATAGATACACAGAATATGTCTCAGGGTAGTAGGTTGAGAAGTGGGCTTGTGAACAACTCCCAGTGAGGTGTGGAGTGGGAGCCTATTCAACTGTGCATGTGTTAATTACCTGGCTCTTTGCTGGGGACTTAATTTAGGTAATCAATATGGTGCAAGAAACCGTATTGTTTGAGGTCAGTGGTGTGGCTGGTAGATGCTGCATAAGACGAACAACTTTCATTTCGTGCACTGATAATTGAGTCCGCTGTTATGGTTCACAGGAGACTCACAAGAGAATTATAACAAAGGATTTTTTTCATTGTATTTTTATGGAATGGATCCCAAAGAAAATCAAAGGGATATAACAAATATAATATTCATCAAAGTAAGGTCAAAGATACTAAACTGAAAAAAGTCAAACAGCGCTTTTAGTTGGACTGATTTACTTAAGTAAACTGAGACAAAGAAAGGTTTTTCATGTGAACATTAAGTGTACAAGATATTCTGTAATTATTTACTTTAAAATGTAATTTTCTGCCATTTACCTAAGAGCCCTTAAACCAGAAGTCCCAAGTGGCTTTATGTTTTGTAGAGATCTGTAAAAAGCATATCCTATATTCACTGACTTTTTTTTTTTAAATTTCCTTTTCACAGAGAGAAAGGATCCTGAACATTGAAAGGATCTGCAACCTGCTCCGGCGGGTGAGTAATGCTTGTTTTTCACCTGCTGTGGCATGTGTGTGTGTGTGTGAGTGTGTGTGAGTGTGTGTGGAGGTGGGAGGAGGGGCTTCACGCTGACCACTTCTGCAACCACTGTCACTGTCGCCATGACGCACTCAGAGCCATTTCACATGTTCTCCATCTCCAGAGCTCCCAGCATCACTCTGCACCAGAGTACACTCAACGCTGACAACCTCTGTGTTGTCCCACCAGGCACCACATACAGACCTACTTGAAACATACCTATATGGAGCTTTACAGGAGCAGATATTAATCTTTATAATGGAATCCCACTGTGGCTTGTGAGGCACATGAAATACTCGAGCTTTAAGTTTTGTCTCTTTGTTTTCCTTTTTTATATTTTGCACTAATCAATTTATTTATTATTTATGGCAATATTGTCTTCAACAATTGCAGTATTATTATTTAATTAGACTACTGTATATGAAATGCTTAACTGCAAACAATCTGAATTAAATTAACAATTATTTACATATGTCACTACCTGTATGGCAATAAAAAGCAAAAGACTGTAAAAGTGTTGCCCTGGACAGCATTGTATTATTAGTCCCGTCAAGAAAAAAACCAAAACAAATCTCAGTGAAGCCACTGAGACTCTATTGAGTCATAAGATTTTGAACTTCTACCTAAGGCTTGTATTTGTATTTTTGTGGTTATAACTACGTATATTTGCAGTTGCAGCAGAACTAACATATGAGTAACATCAACACCTTAGGTGAAAAGAGTATTTGCTTGGTGACACACAAGTGTAGCTCTTATAAAACATTACTGCTAAGTGTTTTGACTCTTGCATGTGTGTGCTCTGACTGCAGTTGGTGGTGCCCGAGTACTCTATTCACGGCCTCTTCTGTCTGATGTTCATGTGTGCTGGAGAGTGGGTCACACTTGGCCTAAATATCCCGCTGCTCTTCTACCATCTGTGGAGGTGCGTACTGTCCCACAGCAGATGTCTGACAGTAGTGTGTTACAGGCACTTAGCCAGACGTCTCTTTCATTTTAGGTTTTTCCATCGGCCAGCGGACGGGTCAGAAGTCATGTATGATCCGGTCAGTGTGATGAACGCAGACATCCTCAACTACTGCCAGAAAGAGTCCTGGTGTAAGATGGGCTTTTACCTGGTGTCGTTCTTCTACTATCTCTACAGGTGAGTGTGCTTTCAAACTCTCCTCTGTGACAGAAGTACAGCTCACACTTTATACATTTGCTAAAGTACTTGTGAAGTTGTTAAAAACACAGTTATTCAGACACATTACACTTTTCTCTCTCTTTCTCTCTGTTCTCTTGTTATCAAAAGTATGGTCTACGCTTTGGTGAGCTTCTAATAACCCAGATCTGGAGACACAGTACATTTTGTGAGACAGAAGAATGAATGAAGACAACATGCTGTTCTTTCTGTGTGTATTAATCCCATCTATTAGTTTGGGTATACCAGTGTTAAAATGGACAATTACAATGTGAATGTAAAGATGCCTCATTTGTACCACTTTGACCTAGACACTGGTGTTGACAAGCTTGACACACCTCAGAAAGCTTCTGAAAGACGTGAACTTTGTGTTGCCTTTGACCCATGATTTTAAGTTACAATATTTATGAAGGGCTGGAGGTACGCCATGCTGCTCTTATCAATTCACTCGCTTAACTCACTGTGAAACTCCAAACAGTTAGGAGCTGGAAAACTTCAATATACATATGTATTCTGTGACATTACGCCTGTTTACCAATGACAGATGCCTACAAGAATAAATCAGTGCTTGGGTTGTGTTAAGGATCTAAAGTGCTTGAAGAAATTGCAAAGACTTTGCAGGAATGAATGCAAAATAAAAGCCAACTCTGAACTTATTCTCCCTGATGCCAGCTTCAGCTCAAATGTTGGATGCCTATGGTTCAAAAAGTAATATGTTAAAAAAATAATGTGAATTGATTTGGTGAAATGACAATGTAAACAATCAGAACACTTATGCCTAAAGGCATATTTCACTCTAGACTGATAGATTTTCCAAAGAGCTTGGATATAGACTGAGATTTACTTTAATGTGCCAAATCAAAGTTTAATCAAGCATAATTATATGCTACTTTGGATTTGGTGCAATTTATTCTTCTGAGCTACAATTATATATTTCTAGTGTACAGGGAGCGCCTTATTCCACTCTTCAGTGACGTTTACTCATTTGCATTTATGCTATAGTCACATAGTCACTTAGCAGAGTAGTTCTTGGTAGATTTTCAGTATACATTTATGATGTACAACAAGCAATGGAAACTAGCAATGTTATTCCTCTCATGGGATGTATTGAAGCAGTGTTTTTTTTTTTTCAAGTATGCGTAATATCAAGAGCGAGATGGAGATGAGACAATTACAGCTAATGTTTTGACAGGAAAGTGAGCATGCACACACAAGGACGCTTCTCTCTCACGACGGGTACTATAAAGGCCTTTGCTTCTATCATGTGTTCAGTTCTTGGAGTTGTTAGTGAAACAGTGCCATTTTCAAAGTAATAAGATAAGACAACCTGTGATGCAGTGGTAAATGATCAGGTTTGTTAACACTCTGATTAGAAGGACACTGCAATAGTACAGTTAGTATACTGGCTGCCTTTCAAAAATGTTTACTACAAGAATTCACACTCGTTTGTATGAAGACTGATTTGTAGTTGCCTCATAATTCATACTGATTTATTCATTATTCATGTGTTTTTAATGGTCTGAAACTGAATTAATATAGACATAAGAGACCACTTAGTTTGACAGTCAAGGGGCTGGGTCAGAATGAACCGTGTGTCAGTTATTAGAATAAGCATTTAATCACAAAATGTGAAAAATGTACATAAAACATTCAAAGACACTACAGTATATGTAGTGCTTGGTATGCTGTAATATTACAGAAAGAGAAGACTTGTCCTGCTCTTGAGCAGCATAGTTTATTTTTTAATTATTGCAACTGTACCTACCTAGCTATTGAATTGCAGAGCCAGATGCTCTAGGTCAAGCACAAATATTGTTTCGACACATGGCCTTTTTCAGAATGTCTTGTCATTGATGTGAAATGACAGACACTGTTATTGAACATTTTAAGATATACTCTCTTTTTGCATACTGTATGTTTTCACACAACACTGCCACATTAAGTAATACTTTTAAAACTGCCAAATATATCTGTCACTGCCAACCCA